>VZRE01009057.1:5793-21700 GCA_013396775.1 Cephalopterus ornatus
ATATTGTGTGCAGTTTGGGGCACCACAATATAAAAAAGATATTAAGCTGTTAGAGAGCATCCAGAGGAGGGCAACGAAAATAGTGAAGAGCCTTAAGTGGAAGCCATATGAGGAGTGGCTGAGGTCACTTGTTCTGTTCAGCCTGGAAAGAGGAGCCTGAGGCGAGTCTTCACTGCAGTTACAACTTCCTCATGAGGGAAAGAGGAGGGGCAGATGTGGGGATTAATGTAGGCTCAGGGCCTGGAAAGGGACCAGCAGGCTTCAGGCTAAGCTGAGCNCAGGCTAAGCTGAGCACAGAGCAACTCATTACAGGAATGAAGCTGCCCCAGAACCTCCTAGGTCCCCAGGTAACAGCTAACAGCCAATCAGATGCTGCAGTCACAGATTTTGCCTAATTAGGAAGTTTTACCTTATAAGGAATGTTTTCATGTTTGTAAAAAGTTATAAAAGGTTGCGCCCTTTCAATAAAGTTATTCCAGCCTCTCAACCTACAGAGTCCATGCTCTGTCCCTCTCTCTCCGCTGGGATTGTGATTTAATGCATCTCAGGCATTTCTCTGATTTCTCTCCAGTGACAGGACCAAAGGGAATGGCCTGAAGTTGAGTGACGGGAGGTTTAGGTTGGGTATTAGAAAAAAGGTTCTTCACCCAGAGAATGGTTGGGCACTGGAACAGGGTCCCCAGGGAAGTGGTCACAGCACCAAGCCTGAAAGAGTTCAAGAAGGATTTCAACTATGTCTCAGGCACATGGTATAATTCTTGGGGCTGTCCTGTGCAGGGCCAGGAGTTGGATTTCGATGATCCTTGTGGGTCCCTTCTAACTCAGGGTATTCTATGATTGTATGATTCCAAGTTCAGTGTGAAAGCACAGCTTGCTCACATTCTCTGAACTACCTATCTGGAGGTGCTGGTATGAAGCAGTACCACATGAGAGGTGTTTGGTTTTCCTGAACTTTCTCAAGATTTTCTTCTTCCCTGTCATGTATAACTTGATGAGCCACAAATAAAGAGTATCTTAAATGAACTCTGTGTGAGTGATATTTTGTTCAAAAAAGAAAAAAGAAAAGTCTTTAGTCTTGAACTTGCCAGGGTATGAGATAAAGTCTGGCAGAGAAAGACTATTATTTGCACATATGGTGACATAAGAGATGAACGTTACCCTAACTTTGGCATAAGTAAATGGGTTATCCTCTTGTAGCCTCAAGTACGTTGTAGGGGGATATGTTGAATAGCATGCGTCATAATTCTGGTTTGCATAGACCCAGTAGTGATTGCTGAGCATCACACATAGCATTCCCTTTCCACCTGCCTTTTCCCTTCATCTCCAGAGCTCTTCCTCTGCCTTCAGCATCTGCTACCAGCAGAGCAACAGTTAAATGTTCTTCCTGATCACTGCTCCTTGAGGCAGGGGACACTCATGTTTCTTGGTGCTGAGGTCTTTCACTCTCCATGACTAACCCACAGGATTAACTAGCTCCGGAAACAGGATTCTGGAGAATTCCTTTTTTATTTTTTCCCCCCAGGAGGTATTTTCAAGGTTGATTGATACACTGAGATCAAGAAAGCTCCCTGGGGGCTGAAGAACCAGAAGGAATGCAAACAGTGTTCCCAAATACACTTCCCTCCAACCATCTTTTTTAAAGCACTCCTTATTGTTTGTTGTAGGGCATACTGACCATATGTCTTTCTACTCTCCTGATTCCTTATATCTGACAGAGAGAAAACTGCAGTCCCAAAAGTGGCTGTTTTGAAACTGAGACTTGTCTCATCAATTTGTCTTCTATCTGAAAAAAAATACCCTTATTATCTCTTTGCATATTTAAAGAATAGAGAACCTCTCCTACAAATGCCTGTGAGAGATTATTGCCCTCTGACACATGTTAAATTTTAACCTCCTGCAGACTTGTTTCTGTATGTAAAATATGTGCTTGAACTCTGCATTATGTTTTTTGCTCCTGGAGGGGATATTATTGACTTGTGAGGAAACTAAATCAAACAAGTCTTGCAGAATCAGATGGGATGCTTTACAAGGTGTGATTCTGAGGGCAGTTTTGGCAGTCCTTATGGCCTTTATTCAAACAGAAAATGTGTTGGCTCAGCTTACTGCATGTTAGTCACTCTAACTAGGTCAAATGCCTATAATTTTTTTTATTTAGTTTTGTTTGTTTGTTTGTTTGTTTACTTTATGTGAAAGCTAGCTTCTGTTTCATTCTTGCTTTGCTGTTCACTATGGCTAGCTGATTAAATACATGGATTTCATCTTGTGAATTCCAAGCTGTGGAATCTAGAACTACTCATATGCCAGCTCATTAACTATTTATCTGATATTTGTGATCCAGAGACAATAGTATTGGTCTTAATATTAAGATCATGAATATTATGAATATTCATAATTCTTCCTTATTTTGAATTTTTTAACATTTTAATGGAACTTAACTTTAGATCCAAGTGGAAAATATTATAAGAGCCAGATATTGCTTTCAATCCATATCAGCTGTGCATTCATTTTGTGTGTAAAATGAACATAATTTTGATCCTACATTTTTTCCTGTACATCAAAAGATTTATATTCTTAAAGCTAGTCAGCCCTTTGACATGATGCATGCAGTTTAGAATAGCATATGATTGACCAAACTGAACTATCTTCTGATACAGCTTCACTGAAATGTATTAAAATTGTATCAATTTATCCCAAATGAGGACTTTTTGTAGAAAATACTAATGCAGTGTAATTCTCAAGAGACAGTGCATGAGCATTTTATGGGACTTGAGAGCTGGATTTGAAAGATTATGATCAGGGTATAATTGTAGGGATTCTGTGCACTGCATAATGCAATCAATTGCTTACTTCTAGTTTCTAGGGACAGTCAGATAGAGCCTTCACTGGTGTGGATCAGCATAGCTGCACTGCAGTGAGGAGAGAAATACCATTTATTTGCACAAGCTTATTTACTTGCTTGGGGCAAACAATATGCTAATGAAACCCACAGGACAAAATAAATGGGGAAAACTTATGAACATCAATAAGAATAAAGAAATAATAAAAAGACAACCTAATGAAATAAGATATCTGAATGGAAGATTAAATGAGATTCTAAGCTGAAAAATACAAACAGATCTATCTTGGGGAAAAAAAAAGGCTGATACTATAGCAAGAGCAAGAAAAACGTAGGAAGTGGCAATTGTGTGCAGTTTTGGAGGAAATACTCAGACTGGAATTCTACCTTCAGTGCTCATTGACTTTCAATAGGATTGGGATACTAGCTCTGCTCTGTACATTCAAAAATCAATCCATCAACTGACAGTAATATATGGTGGTACTTTCATGTTTATTTTGGTTGTTTCTTAAAACCATTTAGTAGAATATGGGGATGCAAAACACAAGATTTGATTTTAGGAGGAGACAAAAATGAGTTCAGGCCTCTCCAGAGAGACTTTTGTGTACATCCAGAATACTTCTTGTGTTTCTATAGAAATGCTCTTATTTCAAACAATCTAACTTACATTAGGCATAAATGATAGCTATACTAGGAGAAGGAAGACGGTTACTTTCCAAATGCATGCTTCACATTTTCTGTAATGCCAGAGCAGTAACATAATTTGGGCAAGGTATACTATACATTTTTAATGTTGTGTCTTGTTGTCTATAGAATAACGGTCCAGTGGAAACTGCACCAAGCTGTAGTTCAGGACAGCATAAACCCAAACTTACATGTTATTAGACCTATGTCAAGTAATAGAACTTGGTAAAGGGAAGAACTGGAGAGGCTCATATTATCTTTTCAATGTCTGTTTTTAAAGTGAGCACCTAGATGTACAGCTTTAGTTCCTTTACTAGAAAAAAGTATTTACAAAGCAGAGAGGCTATTTTGATTGCTAAGGTCCTTATTTTCCAGAAAGTGACTCCAAATGGATGCGAAATTGAATTAATGGAGTAACTACTTAACATATCTTGAGAAATGATAAATCTGAAAAAAAAAAATCTGCCTGTGACAGGCTTCTTGTTCAGCCACCCCATGTGCCTTCAAAAACTTAACAGGCAATATTTTTCCAGTTTATTCCATGGACTAAATATAGGATAGCAGACACTCATTTTTACTTCTCTATGCCTTTGTGCTCCCATCTCTAAAATAAAGGTGATATTATACACCAAATGTTGAATTTCTTCCCAGTCTTCATTTTTTAGATGGCCTTTTACCTTCAAACATTTTGATTAGCTATTTCAAAACCCCCCCCCCCCCAAATCTTTTTATTACAGAGACACATCAACTGTGAATAATATAGATAATTATAAGTGCATGGAAGAGTATTAAACAGTGGTTCTCTGTAGCTTGCCGGGATATTAATACATATTTTTTCAATATAACGTGGATTGTTTTTCTGAAATACTAGGAGGCTTTATATTCTGTAACATTTTTCCCTTTCTGACTCTTTCAATTTGCATATATTTCTAACATTACTTCCTGCATGATCCTATTCAAGCTTTCCTTACATGGTTTAGAATTGCTGCCATGAATCCCTTACCTACTTCTAAGCTTTTATTTCAGTGGCTTTCTAATCTCTTTCACCTAAGATATGCCTGCTTCCCCTCCAAGCCACCCTGCCATCTGTCTCTGTGCATAGTCCTGGCTTTTTTATGATTATAATAGCTCGAATATTTTGCAAAATAGCTTGCAAAATGACCCTGAGATCAGCTCAGTTTGTTAGAGCCTGGTGCTAATTGTACCAAAGCTGTGCATTCGATCCCTATACGGGCCATTCACTTAAGAGCTGGACTTGATGATCCAACTCAGGATCATCTGTGAAATGTTTGCCCTCAGTAATCTACTCCACATTCCACTAGGCAGCAATAGCATTTTTTTCTCCTCCTCGGTGAGGCCAGTCTGCATAACTTGTTTAGAAAGACCCTTCAACACTAGATCAGTTCTCTGACAGTGAGAAGGGGAACAAAGAATGTTTATGTTTCATAATCTGCAACTGGCCATTGCTAAAAATCAGTCATTGGATGACTTGCAGTGATAACAATAAACCTATGGATAGTGGTAAAAGGAAGTGGTTTAGCTTGTAAAGAATCAGATTCTCAGTGTGAATAATTTGACTGAAACTGAAGGTCTTGAATGTCTCAGTCAAATTAGACAGAAATGTTAACACCCTTTGCAGGTTCCTTGCTATCTCCTCCTGTGCTACCTAACCAACTCTGTGCTATCTCAGTCAGAAGCTCCACATCCTTCCCTTTTCTTTGCTCTGTACCAAACGCTTGGTGCAAGTCTGCAAGAGGAACTGTCAGCACCCTGACCACTGAAGGTGGGAGAGGTCTCATCTTACAAAAAGTGGAATTGAATGATCAGCTTTTCTGAGTTCGTGTACGCTGAGGTCAGGATGAAGTGATTTGAGAAGATGTATGCTGGTTTGATCTTTATTCAAGTGTCAATTTTTGAAGTTTGTTTAGCTAGCTGCAAAGTAGGAATGAAGGACCTCTGTAGAAAAGTGCTTACCTTGAAGATGAGTCAGTTCCAGACACAAGACAAAAGGTTCTTACACGATGTTGGGACTTGATCTCTTAGACTGATGAACCTTGCATGCAGTCCCAATCATCCAGAAATACATGGGAGGAGTGGTAGGATGATTCCAGTGTGGGGCATCATGGGTTGTCATGAAGCTGTGAAATTCCTGCTATGCAACCAGCAACAAAAATGACTTAAAAACACACAGACCATGAAGCAGTCACAGAGTTCCTACTTTGTATTGTTTTCCCTAGGGCAAATATACTATTGCAGAAAATTGCAGAGTTTTTCATCTGTCAGCTGTTCAGAGCCTCAGGAAACTTCATCTGAGTACCAAGACTTCTTGATTCAGACATTGATTCAGATACTTCTTATAAGAGGTGTTGTTCAGCTTCTTTGTTCCTCAGCTCTTACCTGGAAATTTCTTGGATTTGGATCATATCCACCAGCCACATCAGAGCTGGTGTTGTTATAAAGCCCTGAGTCTTGGTGTCATCACAGGTTGTACTGAATTAAGTATTTGCAAACTAATGGTAAAAATCGATGGATTGAGGCCAGTAATCTCAGGTATCATTATTATCAATTGTCTAACAGCTGTGCGATGCATAGTCTGAGAGGCTATGTGACAGCATGAACTTTCGATGGCAGCCCCAGAGGTTTAACATTAGAATACATTCTGTACTTCTTATCTCTTTAGAGAGAAATCTGTCCTTGTCCAAGTAATTTTCTCCTTCCCAGACCTTGCCTTGAAGTTTTCCTTTTGTGTTCAGTTCATGACAGACTCTCTTGGTACAAAGCCTTTTGTATTACTACCTCTGAAGGATGCTGTTTAAGAACAAAACCCTCTGTAATGTATTCTTTACCTATTTCCTCACATACTACACTGCATTTTAAGCAGTGCTTAAAAAGCCTAGTATTCAAATCCTGTAAAAAATTAAACTGAGAATATTTGCAGTACAATGCTGGGTGATGCATTGAGGCATATTTGGGGGAGTATGAATATCTTTTTTCCTTTGCCCTAAAGATTTTGCTATATGGACAGTCAAGTCAAAACCCATCAATTAAGTCTTCTTTAAGGTGTACCACAATAATGTTTTGCCCCTTTATACCTTTCTTTTTGTCTCAACTGGAAAAGGTGTCTTAAATAAACGCCTTTAACTGCTGTACATTCAGCACTACTATCACTCCTCCCTAAAATTTCTGGACAGTGGTTGGGACTATACAGGCACAGATAATGTCTGCACTGTAATTCAGGTTTTTTTTTTTTTTTTTCCCAGTAGTCTGGACTATGTCATTTCCTTTTTGTTTGAGTAAAGCAGCTGTCTTTTGTTGGACATGGCAAAATACCAGGTATCACAACTCTGGGCGCTTGAGTGATTTTTAGGTTTAAAATGGAGAAGACTAGTGTTGACTGATTCAAGAGAGTAAACAGGAATTCTTCAGTCCCTGTGTGTGAGTGTCAGCTGCAGAGCCACATTTCAACTATCTCACATATATTTTGCCAGCTATGTTTCTGTTTTAAATCTGTTTATCTGCATGATATTTCAACAAGAAACAAGGCCTGTCCTCCTTATAAGCTTGATATGGCATTGTTGGCTATTAAGGTAACAGTGTAGATATATAGCTGTTGCAGATGACTGATTGTTTTCAATAATCCCATAAAATTTTGTCACACTGTTGTATGTGGGTAGGTAATACCGTATTAAAGTGGTCACATGTCGTTATCTCTTCTCTGCAGCTGTCTCTTCAATTCCATTAAGTTCATGATCCTAGTTGTGTACATCCAGAAAAGTATATTATTGTGTCTGCTCAATATCCTTAGATATAATAAGTTGGTAGATGTGTGATTTAGTCACCTACATATCTTGTGTGATTTCACTTCTACATATGATCATTGGTTTTTCTGAGATACTTTCTTTTCTGTCATTCTACACTGATATTACAGATATCAGGGCACACCCTTCTGTACTGTACCACAACCTGCTAGTGGTACAGGAAGCAAATGGATACTCTTTAAAAAATATCTATGCAACCAGTGCATGTGTAATTTAGTTATAAATGCCTTCTATGCTGAATAAATGCATGTCTGTTGGGATTAGAGGAGCTTTGGCATTCACAGTTGATTCAAAATTATACATTCATCAGGCAAATAAGATACGTGCCTGTGTGGATCTAGCTTTTAGGGAGAAACGCTGTAATTCACCCACAAAATTCTTAATCCATTCCTTTTTCACAATTCAAGACTTCAAACTAAGCATCAGAATGATTGAAGGTTTTTCAATGCAGAGATGTCCCTGGAGTAAGTAGTAACACTTGTGAGGAAAACTGTACAAAAAAGGTAAGTTTTCAAAGAAAAAAAATAAATTGAATTCTCCTTGCCTTTTTTTTTTTTCCTTCCTCATGCTTTGTGGAAGGCTCTGCAGGTTTCCCACTGCAAGAGGATACTTTCTCTGGAAATTTCTGTGCTTAGTCCCATATTTATTTACTCCGTGCTCAACCTTTCTACAGTGTATAATTCTGTTGATATAAACCGAATTAGTCACACTGCCTGTTAAATATGTGCTCAAGCATTAAATATGTGCTCAAGCATTTACAGACAGCAGCTCTAAGACAATACACAAGAATTTGTCTTATCTACCTCTTCTTGCTCCTATGAAATTATTTTTTATTTTTTAAAGGAATCAACAGCTCTGAAACATCTTAAACGATGTGCAAATCTTCTTCTGACTATTTCTCATTAGAGAAAAGAATACTAACCATCTTGGAAATAATAAACATATAATCAGAGTGTTCTTATTTTTAAAGTTAGGAAAATGAAGCATAAATATTGGCAGAATTCCCCAAGGATAAGGAGTAAACAGGTTAATTCCCTCAGTCCAAGATCCCACAGACTTCTCCACACTCTCAGATTTCACCTCCTAAAAACTAAGTTCTCCACATTCAGACTTTCACACCTCTCATCTTTTATTTTGATGTTCTGTTGCTTTGTGATGAATATAATAACAACAAATATTAACTAGAACATCTTCACATCACTTAGAATAGGATTAATTTATCATTTTCCCAGGTTAGACTAAACTACATTATATTAGTCTAGTTTGCTCTGATGCCAACATCAGGACAAGAAGCTAAATTATCTTTTGTTCAATGAAACCTTAATTTTATATTTAGACATAGCACTTAAAAAGAATGCTTCCATAGAACATTTGCTATAAACACTGTTTCATTAGCATGAAGTGGTGAGTGTATGGTGCTGTCAGAATATGCTGTTAAATAACAATGGCCATTAGCATTGTACTAGAAACCACATTTGTTTTGATATAATTGAATTCTCTTATCCTGCACTTCAGTTTCACCACAGATAATTAGACATCCAGAACCACAATTTAAATAACTCTTTTAATTTATATGCTGTCCTAGCTTTTTATTTGCTAGATGACATTACTATTAGAGCTTTAACATTCTCCAGCAGTTTGAGATTATTTTTTTTTTTTAGAGTTGAGATGTTAGACTGTTAGAGTTAACACCCAATTACATATGTAGCAAAATTGTCAAAAAAAAGATGGAATTGAATCGTGAGTCAAGTTATACAATAAGGTTAATGGTTCAGAAGTGCAAAGCAAGATCTGTAGGTTTACTTGTACTAAAGCAGTAAGAATATGCTGGACAGAAATCTTTTTATCACCCAAGTGCTGAAGGTGTTCTGACTAAGAGAACTGCTTATGAATGGGGCAAAGCCGTGGCTGCTCAGGGCATTAGTGACCTCGAGCACGTGCACATTGCCTTGAACAAATATTCTACTTGATACACTGGCTCCAGCTTGATATCTGAAACAAAAAATTTGTACCAAAATCTCTTGTTGGGAGGAATAAAACATTTACTATCATAAAGCACTTGATAGTCTTAAACAACAAAGGCTGTTGACATCTGTTCTGAGTTTGCCAGTCTTCCTTCTCTCTGCTGCAAGAAATCACTGTATAGAGTGGCCCATTATTCCTGGAAACTAAGCATTTACTCCTTTCATTATTGAAACTTTTCCTAAAAGTTTTTTATCAAGCTTTCTGCATCCAACTTTTCGCACTGCACTTCTGTTTAATATTGGAGCACAAATAATCATAAAAACTTTTCTATGACTTCTGATAATTTATTCTGCAGCTCTGTTGATAGCAAAACTGTGAACAAACTTGGGAAAAAAAAACCCACAAAAAAACTAGTACAGGATGCTTTTCTAATCCCTCATTTTCATTTCCAGTAGTTTTATTTGACCTAAGCAGTTTTATTCTCCAAGGACAGACTGAACAATCATAGTTGCAATCTGCTGGGTTAAATACACTACAATGGGTTAAATACACTACAAACGAAGTATTCTCTGTTTAATGTTCAAGAATATTTGCATTTCCTACATTTTTATTTTAAAGTAAGAATGTTATTTTTCCCTAATATGGTTACTATTGTTCAATTTCATACTTCCATGGCCTCTGGACATTTTACAAAAAAATATAATAACTTCATACTGCACAGACAAGTAAAAAGGATGTTTTTGTTAAGATTAGTGTAGATCAGATGAGACCAGACACTGTTGAAAGAACACAAACTTATTGTGAGCCTTTGAAATTCTCATTGACTGGATTAGGAAGAAAACAGCATTTTTTTTTACAACTGGAGCAGCTGGATGCTTGAAAATCTGGTCTTTCATTTGTAGGCTTTAGGCCTTTTTCTAAACAGAGAATTTACTCTGGCTTTGTTGAAGCAACCTCAGGGCTTATCTGCATGGGTATGCTTGTGAGGCATGAGCTAGGATATGAATTTTTAAGTGTCACAGCTGGTTCCCACAGAGGGAATACTTTGGGATGTAGGTGCCTTGGGATGTAGTGAAGGTTCATCTAACAGCAGAAGAAATGGTTCTTTCTGCATTCTGCAGCTATGTAGTTAATTTCTCCTCAAAAGTTTCCTGTTCTTAGAGGTTGTTATTATTGGGATTTTTTTATTTCTCAGCTATTGAAATTGGTTTTTTATCTCTCCCTACAAACTATTTTTCATTATTATCTAGAATATTTCAGGTGTAACTACAAAAATATGACAGGATTAGACCAAGCTGGTTTGGACTTCTGAAATGGCTTGTGTGCTCCTACATTTAAGTATTGTGTTAAAAAAACCCCAGGATTTAATGTTTATTTCTGCCCCACTTGATAAAGAAATTACTAACTTGAATCTGAAGCACTTTTAAATTCAATTTCTTGAACATATCTGCCTGACCCCTGAAGTAAAGAAAGTATCACAGAGCACACTGATTGTATGTTACTTCAGTGGAAGTTGTGACATTCACAGCCACCAATAAGGTGCTCAGCTGCTTACCTTTTTATTTTTTTTTTTTAAATGAAAGCTAATGTCAGCTTTCTGTCTTTTCACTGTAAAGTTGCTAATTGGAAAGAGATGAAGGTGTAGTAGGAAATCTATCTCCCTCCATCTCTCCCTCCCTCTTCAGTGGGTAAGCTTGCAAAACATACAAAATACTGAACTCCCTATGTAATAAAAATATTTGCTTTGTGTGACAGGGAACACATTTATTTTTCATTATTTTCTCTACTTCATAAGATTTTTTGACTCAATGTGTGGATTAGCTTTTATGTATAGTTCTGCAGATGAACAGGTTTCAGGTAACGTAAAAGAGAAGGTAGAAATCCTCTGCCCAGTGTTGGATCACTGGGACTGGGAGAAAGTTATGCTTGAGTGGCAGCATAATGGCAACTCCAGCCGAAAAAAGCAGCAGACTTGGTTGATATAGAGCTCTCCTTTTTCTTTATGGGTTTAATCTTATTTGCCATCATATTTTCAAGTGGTGGAAACAAACCAAAGCAATACTCTGCTAACAAAGAGGAAACCAGAAAGAAAGGAGACATACTTACTTGGGCAAAAAGAAAAGTAGTTTAAACCAAATACCTATCTGCACTTAAAATCTGCAGAGTGGTCATTTATATGAGTGTATTGGGATACTGTCTTGCCTACCCCTTATCCCCAGACTCCAAATAAAAGGTAGCCTTTTTGTGCCTATTCTGCATTCACATTGTAGGCAGCAATAACTGATGGTTTTCATAGTTATTTAGACAGAAGTTCTGTCACATGGTTTTTTTGATAGGTAAAGGCTAGATCTGATAGAGAAGAGGGGGATTATCACTGCTAAGGGTATGCTTTGAAGGATTACAGAAGGAAAATAAATTATTTTTTTCACATAATTACTAAAATTCTTTAATGAGCAGAGTATATCAGTACTCTTTCCCCATTCAAGGAGGAAACTGGAAGTGTATGTGGGTGCCAGGACAGTGCCAGCTCCTTTAAGAATATGTGGACAAAGCAAATGCAACAAGGGATAATAAGAAGGAGGAAGACAGAGACCACATATGCAGAGACACAGATGTGGTAAAATAAACACGGAGAACATCGCAACAGACAAATCCTGCCACTCACAAGAAGCTATCAAGAAATTAGGTGCCATTACAGGATGATCAGCCCAGGCATTGGAGCAGAAAAGGCTGTTAAACAGATCTGGCAGGGAGAGGGAATTGGCAGAGTTGTACAAACCCAGGGAGGACATTCCGGAGAAGGGAAACAAGGAGGAACAGAGCAGCCATTGGCAGAAAAGGTAAAAAAGGGGGCTGGTCATAGGATGAGTATGGTCAGTACTGGTGAGATCCTTGTGTGTGATGGGACAGGGTGCCAGCTCCTAGGGTCAGTCTGCAGGTGCCCCAGCCCATGGTGTCAGTTATGGGGTCTCAGTGTCAGTTACTGGTCTTCACCCTCCAGCCACAGGGGCGGGAAAGGTGCATGTCCTGAAAACCAGCTATTGCGTGGGAAACAGCACAAATGAGGTGATCGAGAAACAGTGCTGGTGACTGGAGCAGGATCCTGGGTCAGGATCATGGAGGGGAACCATCTGTATCTTCCTCGGTCCCAGTGCGCATGTCGGGGGGGCATGTGTACTCGCT
Organism: Cephalopterus ornatus; assembly: GCA_013396775.1. Taxonomy (NCBI): domain Eukaryota; kingdom Metazoa; phylum Chordata; class Aves; order Passeriformes; family Cotingidae; genus Cephalopterus; species Cephalopterus ornatus. The sequence continues at coordinate 18,280 of VZRE01009057.1, forward strand.
AGTAAAGCTGGACAGGCTTCCAAGTTGCTACACAGTTTCATTACCATTTGAGCCTGCAACCAGGCAAGCAGCGCCCATTTCCTCAGCACAGGCAGTGGCCCAGGTCTCCAGGGCACTGGACTGGGCTCCAATGGCTGGCCCCTCAGGCTAAAGCAGCTAGAGCAGGTGGCCAAGCTCTGAACATCTCATAACCATCATCTTGATAATTGCATAACTCCACAGAAACTCATGTGAACTCCTTTGTTGTATGCTATTCCCTTGTTTATTTGGAACAAAATTTTTCAGCAATGTGGCTTTATTTGGACAAGGAGGTGTGGTAAGCAGTTCAAAGCTGTTGTTATCTTTGATTGTCGTGGTTTAACTCCAGCTGGCAACTGAGCACCACACAGTGACTTGCTCATCCCTCCACCAGCACAGCTGAGGAGAGACTTGGAAGAGTAAAAGTGAAAAAACTCATGGGCTGGGGTAAAGACAGTTTAATAGGTGAGTAAACACTGCACACACAAGCAAAGCAAAACAAAGAATTCAATCACTGCTGGCCTGTGGGCAGGCAGGTGTTCAGCCATGCCCAGGAAAGCTGAGTTCCATCATACCTAATGGTGAATTGGGCAGAAAAAGGCTTCTGAATGTCCAACCTTCCTTCTTAACCCCCCAGATTTTTGTGCTGAGCATGATGCCATATGCTGTGGGATATCCCTGGGGTCAGTTTGGGTCAGCTGTCCCAGCTGTGTCCCCTCCCAACTCCTTGTGCAGTTCCATGCTACGGGGCAGCACAACCAGCAGCAAAGGCTTTGATGCTGTATATGTGCTGCTCAGCAGTAATGTATACATCTCAGCACAAATCCAAACACAGCCCTATACTAGTTACTATGAAGAACTTTAACTGTACCCAAACCCAAATCAGAAAAATGATAATATATTTTTTTTTTTGAAAACTCACCTGAACAGGTGGCTGATGAAGAAAGTTCCAATTTATCTTTCTTGTTGTTGAATCCATTATAACGGCTAATTCACCCCAGTAGCTACCAGCTATTTGAATTAATTACTGCTAAATAACATCTGTTTTACAGTTACTCTAAAATAACAAACTGAAAAGATATGAGCAAATGCAATTATGCACAGGTTAGGTTTTCCTCAGCTGTTTTGGTAAATGACCAAAATTGAGGCACTATTGGTTAAGAGAGATATGCAGACATACAAGTGTTCAGGACTACCACACTTAGTGTGTTGAGTTAGTGAGAGATCAGTAAAGATCAGCTAGGAAAAGCATGAAAAAAATGCTACACATTTTGTACCATGATGAAAGGTGGCTTTTGTGGTCTAATCTTGAGATTCAGGAAATAATTTATGACAATTGTTCGTTCAAATATTTGAACAATCAATAATTAATTTTTTCCATTATTCCCTCCCTCAGTACAGTGACATTTCTCCTCTTTCATTCCTAACTCTTCATTTTCTTGGAATTTCATCCTTGTTCTTTTCCACAAAAACAGAAACAGTCAGCTCCCTTTTCTGGTTCATCTACCAAGCCATAAGTATGCTTTCAGAGCTTAGCAAACAGCACACTTGTGCTGCTGCTTTTACTCTGCTGCATTTTCAGCTTTTACAACTGTGAATGTGCTGGGCAAAGTAATGACAGCCTGGAGAGCTCCAGTCATTTATTGCAAGGCTGCTTCTTTTCAGGGCTTGTGCACACCCACAGAGACGACTCTGTCTGCAGAAGCAAGAGGCTGATCACACATCTGTGAAGAACACATGTGCCAGCAAGGTCTGATAGTGCTGGGCAACTGCTGAGGTAAATTTCTGCCCAGAAACAGACTGCATCTTCCAATTTTTATCACAGAGAGCTTTGATTGACTTGCTATCAGCAGTTGTCATTCTGGGCTAGCTTTGGAGCAGCACCCAATGCACAAAAGATTATAATAAGTTTCTGGACAACTAATCTTTTGCAATCCATCCCATTTTATTCACTTTAAAACCTCATTCCCAATCACTGGAGAGCAGATGCCTAAATCTGCAAGCAAATCCAAAGATTTAATCAAAACTGAACGATTCAGCAACAACAGAAAATACACTGTTCTCTTTCTACTGCTTCACTCTGAAAGTGTGTTTTCATCCTGTGCTTCTTGCTGGGGAAAAAAAAATCAAAACCCAAACCCAAGCCCAACTGTTACTTATTTTAAATGTGAATGCTGTATCTTTTTGAATGTGGCATAACCTGTTAGCTTATGTGATAAAAGATTTTTGCACACCTACAGCAGAGCGTATCAGCTACCAGCAACCCAAATTATGGACGCAGAGGAAAGAGCGACCCTTCTGGGCCTCAGCCAGCCCCATCATTCAGACATGAAGTTTATCAAGACTGAAATAAAAGGGTAAACACAGATCTGAGCCCAGCTGCTGGGCAGACCCACCTTACATTTATGTACACACATACACGTTCACCCATTAGTGGATGTGCATCCTGTTCAGCCAATGAGGCCAGTGGAGCCACCTAGATTTATATGACTGCTCTGTGTGTTTGCCTGTGCTGGTCCATGTGGCTGGCTGTGTATATATGTGGTGTATACTTGTGCTTGTGTGCATATGCCCACTGGTAATGCATGCTCAGTCTTGTTGCTGGTCGTACCTGGAATCTGTGAGCTGCAACAGCCTTGCCTCTTTCAGGTTGCTGAATCTGGCCCAGATTCCCCTAACATAATGCAGAGAGCATTCAGCTTCATTAAAAAAATAAAATAATTGTGGTTAAAGGTACATATGTTCTGTTTTCTCCTCCCTCCCTGGGTTGCCCTGTGTTCACAGTTTTCAGGCTTAATATGATCAAAATGTACTCAGCAGTTACATCAGTGACAAGTGGTGAATCTCAAGGGTCTGCATGGGGACCAGTGTTATTTAATATCTTCATTAATGACATAGACAAAAGGATTGAATGTAAGTTCACAAGTGACACCAAGCTGAGTGGTGCAGTTGACACCCCTAAGGATGTGATGCCGTCCAGAGGGACTTGGACAAGCTTGAGAAGTGGGCCCGTGGGAATCTTGTGATGTTTAATAAAACCAAGTTCGAGGTGCTGCACCTGAGTCAGGGCAACTTCCCTGGGTTCAGCACAAGCTGGGGGATGAACAGATTGAGAGCAGCTCTGCCGAGAAGGGCTGCGGAGTGCTGATGGATGACAGTCTTGACATGACTGGGTAATGTGCACTTGAAGACCAGAAAGCCAGTTGTATCCTGAGCTGCATCAAAAGCAGCATGGCCAGCAGGGTGAAGGAGAGGATTCTACCCCCCTACTCTGCTCTTGTGAGAGTCCACCTGGAACATCGAATCCAGCCCTGGAGTCTGCACCATGGAAGGGATGTGGACCAGTTGGAATGAATCCAGAGGAGACCACCAGAATGACTGGAGGGCTGGAGCACCTCTCCTA
>VZRE01009059.1:0-17606 GCA_013396775.1 Cephalopterus ornatus
GCCTGGAGAAGAGAAAACTGAGGGGAGACCTCCTTGAACTCTACAACTTCCTTGTGAAGGGAAGAGGAGGGCTGGAATACACTGTACCCTCAGCCAGTTTATTCATGACACAAAACTGTGTCATGCAGTTGACAAGCTGGAGGAAAGGGATGTCATCTAGAGAGATCTTGACAGGCTTGAGAGGTGAACTGTCTGAACCTCATGAAGTTCAGCAAGGCCAAATGCAAGGTCATGCACCTGGATTGGGTATATAGTAAACATGAATATAGGCTGGGTGATGAGTGGATTAAGAGCAGCCCTGCAGAAAAGAATTTTGGGAATATTGGTGGATGAAAAACAGAATAGGACCTGGCAATGTATTCCTATAGCCCAGAAAGTCAAATGTATCCTGGGTTGCATGAAAAGAAACATGACCAGAAGAGCAAAGGAGCTGATTCTGCCCCTCTACTTCACTCTTGTAAGACCTCACCTGAGGTCTGTTTAGCTCTGGGGACTCCAGCATAAGAAATGCATGGACCAGCTCCAAAAGGTACAGAGGAGGGCCATGAAGATGGTTGGTGGGATATAGTACATCCCCTATGAAGACAGGCTTACAAAGTTGGGATTGTTTAGGCTAGAGAAGAGAGGGCTCTGGGACACCTTATAGTAGCCTTCTAGTTCCTAGAGAGGGCCTACGGAAAAGCTAGAGAGGGACTTCTTATCAGGGAGCGTAGTGACAGGATGACAAGTAATGGTTTGATGCTGGAAAAGGATAGATTTTGATTAGATATTAGGAAGACATTCTTTACAGTAAGGGTTGTAAGACATGAGAAGTTGTAAATGCCCCATCCCTGGAAGTGTTCCAGTTCAGTTCAGATGTGGCTATGAACAACCTGATCTAGTGGAAGGTGTCACTGCCAATGTCAGGGGATTTGGAGCTAAATGATTTTAAGTTCCCTTCCAACTCAAGACGTTTTATGATTCTATGATTTACCATTCAAGAAAATTACTACTGATCATCAAATATGTAAATGATATGGCCTTGCCAAGCAGTCTGGGTTGAGTGTTCCAGATGCATTTAGCAAACATTGTTTATGTTGGCCCATATGAAATGTTATTTTACATGAAACGAATGTATTTTAAGAATACATGTATTTTAAGAGAATAAAATCAGTCAAATATCAGTCAAAAGTTATGTGTTATTCAGAAGGCAGCACAGGTTGAAACATTATTTGGAGGTAAGGACCATATGTCATCATTTCTTAAAAGTGTCACTGATTTTACGTTTGACACAAGGTATCATGATGTCGTTTGTGGAAAAAAAATAATTTTTTTGTCAAAGAATGCAGTAGGGCATGTACAGAAGGCTAAAAGCTGGAGATTGGAATAGGTGTAATCACTTTGCTGTAATCATAGTTCAAAATAGATTGATTTCTAAGAAAACCGGTTTCAAGTTCTTCTCAGACAGATTTCCCTTACATGTTAGGAAGAGGTCTAAAAGGAGAAGGGAAGTTGTTAATGCAATATTGGGTATTGCAAAACCTAACTTTCTGTTTTCTGTCCCACAGCCTCATCCATATTTTAAATTACATGCATAAGCTGCTTTTACCATGTAGAGGGGAAACTAGATGCCTCAGAAACAGATCCAAAACAATCAATATGCTAGAAAAACAGTTTTGGGCCACAGGCTTAAAACAGCAGGATTAAACTACATGTTTTATAGACTGTTAGGCAACTTCCTTTCATACAAATGATGTCTTTATGATTTTGCATTATGCCATCAGCAATATGTAATTTCTAGATATTTAACTGCATTATGACATATAAATTCACTCTATGTATCTAATCAGAAGTAAATACATTGCTAAGTTTTTAAATAAAGAGAAAAACATGTAAAACCCTTATCTAATTATTTGTAGAAAATGACACATAACTATAAGAAGAATTTATGAACAGAAAATAGGGATAATAAATGTTGACACATTACTTTCTTCAGTGTTGTTAGTCTATTTTAATGTACAGTACTTCATTTCTGTACTGGATATTTAGCAAAAAGGTTTCTAAGTCTCTATATCATTCCACTGGCCTGGCATTCCTGGCAGAAAAGTAGGAAATGAAATGTCACTAACATCTGTGCCTGAGAAGTACTTTAGGATCCTGGGGCCCTGATTAATTATATACTTTGGGGATCTTTGTTTTCTTACTAATTTTTCCATTAGCAACTCAGGAGCATTTGTAGAAACTTTCTCATGTTATGGCTGTATTGATTGCCACTTTACATGAAAAATATTGTCTTTTCTGTTACCACCTTATCTTGTTGTGCTAGGAAATGTTCAGCAAGCTGTATTTCATCTATTTTTTCTGCTTTATGTTGTGCCATATTTTACTCACACTTCCTTCTCCTGTTACATATCTAATATCTGTTTATTCAAAAATTCAAAGATTTGTCAGTATTTGTACCTCAGACACTCATAAATTGAATTCAAATAATTATTGGACTTGCAGTCTTGTTATTTAGGGCATAATACCAGAGTCTGTTTCTTTAAAAACTCTACACTACAACTCCCTTCGTTTATTTTATGCTAAGGAATCTGGAAGATGCAATCTCTGAGGGTAAACTGGGTGGAGATGCTTGGTGAAAGTTAAGAAAAAAGACAAAGATACTTTTTTGAAAGGAAAAAGAGACCAAATAGTGTATAACAAGAAAAGCTGACACCAAAACAGCTACAAAATTTCTAAAGGAGTGAGAACCTTGTTAGTTTGCCTCCTTTCTGTTTGTCAGGGGTTCAGATAAGTTTGGGGAGAAAATTACTGGGAAGAATGCCCTGGACAATAGTGCAATTAGGAAAACTGAGAGCAGGTCGCAGTATGCGACCTGCAATTAAAAAGCCCCATGAATATCCAGAATGGGCATACTGAGTGAGATGTGAGGAAAACCACTGGCATCTGAGTATGTAGAACATCCAGAATTCTTCACAGAAATACAAAATTTATTTGAACATTTACCTCAGGGCACAATGCACCGGGAGAAAATACTGAGCCTGGGGAGGTGCTGCTGAACGGAACGGATGATTCTTTGCATAAGAAAGACAAGGATGACCTTTTGAATTTTAACTGAGGTTTTCTTTTCACTGAAAGGGAAAAGTCTTTAAATCAGACAAAATGACTGGGAAGTAAAATGTACCGGAAGGATATATGTGAAATCACTGAAACAGGCCACTATTAAAGAGGAGAAAATTAAAATAAATCTTGAGTGAGGATACAGTTCTCTACATGATGTCCAGGTGTCTTAGCCAGATGTGTCAGTAGTTGTCAGAAGTTTGCTGTCATTCCGTCCACATTACCGATACCATGAGACAAATAATAAATGAAAATTACATGTGTATAACATTCTATTTCAAAGCACGGCTAATTTTCAGAAGCTAAAGGTTTTTTCCTACTTCTAGACAGAAGTGAAGCTGTTTCTCTTAAACGCAGTCAGAATTTCGTATTTTTACTTAACCTAGACCCAGATGACCATATTGACAGAATGTTTGAACATACAGTAACTTAAAAAACAGACTCTGTGGGTGTGGCATATGTGGTCTTAAGGCCAGCAATATGTGCCAGGGCACAACACATGTTTAGGGGGATACCTTTAGGGAGGGTATCCTTAGAGGATACTGTTAACACTCTGGTCCACGCTTTTACCAGGTGTTACACTTTTAATTTCAGGCTTTGAGAAATTTTGCCTACACAAACTCTTGCAAAGCCTTTTGATTCTTTGATACCTTGAGTTCACATCTGGAGAAAAAGCCACAAACTTTTTATCTAAGAGATTTCTTTTAATTTGGTGAGAAAATAGGCATTTTGGCAAAGAGAGTTTAACAGAAATAACATGCAACTTCACAAAAGCATTACAACAGATTACTGAAAATAGCAAGTATTGCTGTAGAGTAGGGAACCTTTGTTACACCCAGCAAACACAAACTCCATACAACTTAAGTCAAATACAGAAAATAGGTGTTTGCATTGCCCACAACAGTAAAGAAAGAGAGATTAAGAGAAGAAGGAATAAAGAGAGAAACAGAGAAGAAAAAAATATAGTTACAACTTAGGTCACGTGTTGACAGGTCACCATAGCAGAGGCCAAGGCAAGATGGAGACCTCGTGTGTGTTTATTTATAGACTGGCTATTGTGGCCGCTCCCCCTAGGCGGGACCAGTTGTTCACGGACCACTCACTGTCCCCCCAGACAAAGTGAGGGTTGCCACAGCCACTTAGAGGCTCCAGGGGCTCAGTGTGGGTGGGCCATCAGGTGTTGACTGACAGCCCAGCCACACGGCTTTCCCTGCCATGTGCTCTGCATGGATGTTGCCATGTTGGCGTAGCCCTTCCTCCCATCCCCCTACTCCTCACACACAAGGTGGTTCCCACCCAATAATTACTTACCTGGCATCTAACAGATACCTCAAAGGACCATATACAAAGCCTTCATATTCGGTAGGGAACAGTAAAAATTAATCACTAAAAATTTAGGAAAATATGGTTATTTCTCATCTAGCCATCCTATTGTGCTCTGGAAGCCAAGAGAGCAAACTTCATCCTGGGGTTTATCAAATACAGTATCACCAGCTTGCTAAAAGAAATGATTATCTAGCTGTGTTCAGCATTGGTGTAGAGTACTCTTCACCTGGAGTACTCTGTGCAGTGCTTGGCCCCAATGTAAAAGGGATGCGGAGGTACTTGAATGAATCCAAGCTAGTGAAGAGCCTGGAGCACATTACTTTAAGGTGTAGTTGAGAACACGGTGTTTGTCTAGTTTGGAGAGAAGCAGACTGAGGGATAACTTCAGTGTTCTCCAGAGCTTCTAGAGAAGGAAAAGTGGACATGGTGGTGTTGGTCTCCTGGTGTCCAATAGTGGGATATGTGGAAATTTTTCAAAGCTACGTTGCAGGGGGGAGTCACTTGGCATTAGAAAACATTACCGAGAAGTGGTCAAACAGGGGGAAAAATTTCCTAGAGAGGCAGTCAATGCCCCATGCCTATCAGTGTTTGAGACACCTTTGGACAATGTCCTTAATAATATACTTTCCCTTTTGGACAACCCTGAAGGGTCAGGCAGTTGGACTAGATGACCTTTGTAAGGCCCCTTACAACTTAATTATTTTGCTCTGTTCTGTGGTATTCTAATCTAATCTCTTTATACAGTTTGATGATTTATCCTAAATTTTCCATTTACTTTGGACCCATAAAAGTGTTCACACATGTCATTTAAAGAATTAAACATGCTTTGCTCTTTCTTTTATGAAAGACATAAGACGTATGAGAGAGGCAGAGTTTATTTTTGAGCCTAGTAATTAATATTTTTTGAGAAATAAAAGAACTGTACTTTCCATGGCGTAAGGGATTTCAAACCTATAGTTTCCATGCACACCCCAGTATACCAGCTGATGCATACTTATATGGTCTGTTAACACACTTGATAACAAAAAGAGATTCAAGGCAAATTTGACATAATTTTTGGCATTTATCTCTATTGACTTCCAGGGTAGAAATCCCAGAATCATAAAATATGCTGAGTTGGAGGGAACCCATCAGGATCATTGAGTCCAACTTCTGTCCCTCTGTGGGACACCCCAAGAATCACACCATGTGCCTGAGTGTCATCCAAATGCTTCTTAAGCTCTATCAGACTTGGGGCTGTGACCACTTCACTGGGGAGCCTGTTCTAGCACTCTCTTTGAGTGAAAAACCTTTTCCTGATATTCAACCTAAACGTCACCTGACTCAGCTTCATGTCGTTTCCTCAAGTCCTGTCACTGGTCACAAGAGTGAAGAGATCAGTATTTGCCCTTCCACTTCCCCTCGTGAGGATGCTATAGATTGCAATGAGATCTGCCCTCAGTCTTCTCTTCTCTAGACTGAGCAAAATAAGTGATCTCAGCTGCTCCTCATAAGTCTTCCCCTCCAGACCCTTCACCATGTTTGTGACTTTCCTTTTGATGGCTTAATCTCTTTCTTATATTGCAGTGTCCAAAACTGCACACAATATTCCAGTCGAGGCTGCATCAGCGCAGAGCAGAGCAGGACAATCACCTCCCTCAACTGGCTGGCTATGCTTTGCCTCATTGCCCCCTGGACACGGTTGGCCCTCCTGGCTGCCAGAGCTGGCTCGTATTCAATTGGCCATCAACCAGGACCCTCCAGGTCCCTTTCCACAGTCCTGCTCTGCAGCCTCTCATTCCCCAGTCTGTACGCACAACCAGGGTTGCCCCATCCAAGTGCAGAATCCAGCATTTGACCTTGTTAAATGTCTTATGGTTGATGATTGCCCAGTCCTCTAATTTGTTGAGGTCTCTCTGCTCTCGAGGGAGTTGACAGCTCCTCTCATTTTAATGTTATCAGCAAACTTAGTATTCCTTCCAGTCATTAATGAAGATGTTGAAGAGAACTAAGCTGAGGATGGAGCCCTGCAGAACCCCACTAGTGACTGGACACTAGCCTGACCCATTCACTATAATTCTTTGTGTCTGACCTGTGAGCGAGTTGCTCACCCAGCGTGTAACACAGTCATTCAGCTGTATGGTGGACATTTTGTCCAGAAGGATAATGTGAGAGACAGTGTCAAAAGCTTTGCTGAAGTCCAAAAAATTATGTATTCAACAAGCAGGACTTTCCTCTCACGAAGCCATGCTGGCAGTAACCAATGACTCTATCAAATGACTGAAATCAACTCAGCTTAAACACAGGATGAGTAAAATAACATCTTTTTAGGTATAGACAGACGCAAAACTAGAGTCTCTAATGCTCTGAGACTGTGTGGATCTTGAACTCCCTTGTGAATGTTCTTCATATTGAAATCTCAGCAAGACACTAGTCTTTCTGCCCTTCTCATTTGCAATTGCTGGAGGGATAAATGTGCTTAAATTCCTGCTTAAGATTGTTTTTAATACAATCTCCTGCTTTTGTATTAGGAAGACTGCCCTCATTTTTGTACCAGCTTGATCTTGTGGTCTTAAGTTTTAGGTACACGTCTGTGAAGTGAAGCTATCTCTTCACTTAATGAGTAGGCCACATTCCTTGTTAAGCATTCAGAGCAGACTTAGGCTGGGCCCAGAAGAGTAGTACAGAATGCTTTGCTCAATTTCTGTGGTTAGGCATTACTTGTATGGAACAGAGATTTAGCATGGTTAAGGACAGCATGCAACTGAGTTGCATGTCCAAAAAGAATTAATTTCAGGTTTCTAGTGAGTGTAGAAATATAACCTTTTCAGTTTGGGACTTTAAGCCTTTCTCACTGTAGGCCCTCCATCTGGTGCACTTGATTATTATGCTGTCTTGCCAAGATTTTTCTTCACCTTAGTAGTGTCTTAGAAGTTTAGGAGATCCTTAGAAAGATACTGATATAACTGGAATTATTTAATGTTTTTGGCAAAAATCCCTTACAGCATGACTTTAAGGAAAAGTTGCAGTCATGAGATAAAAGTGAAGCTGAATAGTCATTTCAAAAGAAGAGGATGGAGAGTATGAATAAATAATGTTGTCTTTCCATGGATGGGGCTTAAAATGAGAGTTCTGTTCAGTAAACTGTATTTAGGCCCCAGAATCTTGCAGTTTCTTTATTCTATAATATGGAATATAAAAATAGGCATTTTTTATGGCTCCTAAACTACAGTCTCTGAAGTTACTAGATCTAGGCGGAAGGCATGACCCAGGGTAAGAAGAAGCACATTTCAGTATTCCCAGCCCTAGGACAGACCAACCAGCAACCCAAGAATGCTTTCTTTGGAAACTTTATTTGTACTTGGGTGAGGCTTTATCAGAGAGCTTGAAGTAATTTTTTTGGTCCGGTGCACACAGAGAAATTATATTTAATTTTGTCAGATTGGCAGTTTATAACTATATCCTAAAATAACTGTTTTTACTGCAGCTACATTAAAATTTAAAAGGGCTTATTTTGTACCTAGTACAATAAAAGTGGTGCTAGATATTGGATGTTAAACAAGATACAGTAAGCAGAAAACATCGGTTGAGAAGCAGAAGCAGCTCATCTTTCTTCTACAAGTGTAAATATGTAGCATATTTTATGCTGAATGCCAATTTTTTTTGAATGATCAGACTTTTCAGTTTTTTTTCTTTCTACATAACTTAGCTTGACAAGCAAATCACAAAGTAATTTTTAAACTTGCCTTTCATCCCACTATTGGTGAGACATGGTGTCGTGATGGTTTAATGGACACACCATCACAGAGCAGAGATAACAACTAGTTCTGCCTGTGCACATTCCTCAGCTCATGAACACCATTGTGCTTACCTATTTATTCAGGCAAAGGCTATTGGATATCTTGGCTCAGAACTGGAGTGCAAGACAAAAGACACAGGAGAAGCTGTTAAGAAGCTGTTTTCCTTCCTCTGTTTAAAAAAAAAAAAAAAAGAAGCTGAGCAGAAGTTAACAGACATGCATCCTGGAAGTTATTTTTCTTCTTTTCTAGTTCTGTAATTTCACATTTAAATGTCAAGTTCCTTCCATGTTAGAAAGACAGATGTGCATGCTTCTGTTCACATTCACCTGAAAATATATCTGCACTCTGAAACATGCTCTTTTTTAATTTGCAGGTATCTCTTCAGCTGAAAAGTGCATGACTGCACTGTGACAGTGTTTGTTTCACCAGAAAAAGTAAAATTTTTCTTTTCCCCCCCTTCTTTTTATTTTTACAATGGATAACACCTGTTGAAATTTTGTGCTAAAAAAAAGACGTGAACTGGCAGAAGAAAAAGCAAAAGCACAGTTTTCTGGCTCTTTTGACCTCCATAAACAGCAGATACCTTACAGATGAAGCCTGGAAAAGTAATCATAAGTTTCATAATAAATGCAGTACAAGTGTGCAGCTTGCAGGCAATTCATATGAAGGTGAAGTGGTGTCAGAAAATGATCATATAAAGGGGAATGAACATCAAGTTAATGAAATAAATTCATCCACTAGTGAATGTCTAGTCCAAGATTATACCAGGTTAAGAAATGTGTATATGGGATCAAAAAGAGGGGAAGATTAAAGGAGTAACAAAGATAAAAATGAAAAATTTACTTAACTGTAATTCTTTACAAAAGGTGCATTTTGTACTTTGATCACTCTTCTCTTTCCTCTTTTTACACTCATCCACCCTTTTTTTTTTTTTACACTCAGGGAATAAAAAAATACTTATATGCTTGATAAAAAAATGCATAGGAATATATGTCCTGAAAAAAATGTAATCATGGTGAATGATATGTCAAGTTGCGTGTAACAACATAATCTTTGGATGTTGATATTTTCTCCAGGGTATAATCACTTCATTTAGAAACTTACAGCTGTGCTTAACCCACCAGTTTGGGGCTCATGAGGATAATGTGAGTATCTAATTTTCAACTATAACATGTTAATATTATTGCCAGTTCTACAGTTCTCTTATTTCCCTCTCCTTCCTCTCCTACCACTTTTTCATTACTGGAAAAGTTCTAAAGCTGTCTTTATTTGAAGAATTTAAGTTACTTGGAGCGTTTTTTTTTAAAAAAACCCTTCCTAATTTTGACCCCCATTCAAATACCAGAAGCTACTGTCAGCTTTAACCACATTACCCCTGCAAAATACATAATGAGGCTTTTGCTTACATGCTCAACTGTGATGGCTTGTGGCAATTTCCTTTGTTAGTAATCTTCTGTTAGCTCTATCAGCTCAAATACTATCTGCACTTGAAAGTTTTCCCAATTACAAAGGTTCTCTGGCAAAGATAGAGAGATAGAAAACAAAAACATGCATTAGCAGCCAATGTATGAACAAGGGAACCAATCAGAGAGGTGAAAGCAAAAAAGAAATTGTTGGAGCTCACGATGCTTCTCTCTGGAACTTGTTCCTCACTCCTGTGCAAATTAGTTTCAACTTATTGACCGTCAGAGATGCTAGAAGACACTTCTGCTTGATAAGTATCCTTTGAGAGACATTAGGGGAAAAAAAAAAAAAAAGAGAGAAACAGTTACTGTGAGGTGATTCAGCATTTGGCAAGATTTACATAGACTTGTAAGTCCTGCTTGTTTGAAAGAAGCCAGAACTTTTCTTCTAGCCCTGTAGACGAGTGAGATGATAGGACAGAAACAGAATAAACCTTCATGTGATTCTTTCATTTGTTTGGTGCAAACATAGTTTCTTTAGTATTTTACTATGAAAGCCTTTTCCGTATGACTTGATCAATGTAGCATGTGATTTTTAAGAGTCTGATTAGCGTACTATTATGGCTGAGCAGGCTACATGATTTGACTCCAAATTACTATTCCGAGTATCTATGTATTTGTCCAAATAAAAGCATAGCAGGCAAGTGTCTTCTTATATCAATATTTATAGTAGCAAATTTTGCTTATTGGCAATCCTTTGTATGGGGTAGTACTACTTCACAGTTATTCTGTATTTACACCGATAGCATCAGAAAACAGCCAGAGCACCACTGTCACCTGCTAGTCAATGAAAAACTGTACCCCCATACTGTACTGTTCCTGCACAGGTGTGATTTTGAAGATACAGCAAATCTGACAATCACTGAGGCTCAGCTAGGATAGAGTTTTGAATTGTAAAAAAAACCTGTCAAAACAAGCTGAGTGAAATTCATGAACATATTTAATTTTAACAGGTGTTTAATACTAAAGTTGACTATGAGGCATAAACATTAAAATTCCTTGTGCACGGAAAACAGAAGCAAGAAATATTTTCACAGGGTAAAGCATAAGGGATAGATGTTGTTCATGGTAAAAGTAAGTGTAGGACCTACTCTGGTGATGTTGTTGATAAAAAGTGAAAAACATTTTTATGAGAATGAAAGTACTAATCTAGGAATATGTTTCAACGTTATAGTTGGTGTGAAGCAAGAGGAATTCAATTTTGCTAATAGAATGTGTGTCCTTGGATGCTGCAGCACATGGTAGGCCTACTGTAACACTCTTAGAGTGCTTATGAAGCTTTTGGATGATCTCAAATTGGAGAAGAAATTAAATAAGGCTGCTCAATTAAGCAATTCTTTTTTTTTTTTATTTTAACAAAGACATAATTTAGAGGTTCTGGAGGTTGGGTGTTTTGGGGGGTTTTTTTTGTTACTTTTGCTACTTCTTGATAAAATCTTTTTCTTATTTTCCCTATCCTTAATAATGAGGCAATGTTTAAAATATGCCCTTGAGAATCCATCACAGCCATGATTTCCAGGTCAGCATATAATTCAAGAATGCAGTATCTAACATTTTCAAGGTCATTTTTGAGGCCCTGCGGGCACTCACAACCTTGGCTATTCCTTTCCAGCTACCCCCTGGGCTCCTTTCACCCTGCCCACAACCCAGAACCCCATGTCACCCCCAAGAACTGTCAGCTCCTGTCCCAGTTATGCCACAGCAGGACTGGTCTCCTGCTCCCACAGCACTGCCCTGCCTGGTCATCCCTGTGCCTGGCACTCCCATCCACAGGCCCATGTCCTAGCCTGGTCTTGATCTATCCCTGCCCCCAGGGAGATACCTGATACTCTGCTCCTGGTCAGGGTGGTGGGACATGTCCTGGCTGCCAGGCCCTGACATGATGGAACCCCTGGAGACCCCCAGCCATTCCTGACCGTGGGCCACAGGGAGCTGTGTGTCCCTCACAGCACCCAGACAGACACTTCTGGGACACTGTAGCCCCAGGAAACTAATTAAACTAGAACTTGTTATAACTTTGAGACTGTAATTTTTGTGGAAAAAGCAGTGTGCAGGGTTAAGACTTCTGTCATGAAAGTATCTACTGAAAAATTCTGTGGGGTTAGTAACCCTACCTGAAGTCTTACCTTATTTTCTTTCATCTTTCACAACTTCCTTTCTTTTTTTAAATTATCATTTGTGCAGTTCAGTCAGTCATTTTTCTATTACATATATGGATAAAAAAGGTTGGCATGTGAGAGGAAGGAAAAAAATAGACAGTTAATTTATTCCAAAACTATTATTTAAAAATTACGTTAAAGCTATTAATTGTTCATAACTTACACTGAGAGTTAGAAGTATTTATAAGAATATTACAAATCTCCTTAACTTCAAGAAAAGTATAGAGACAGTCATTGCACAATTCAAATGTTTCCCTCTTTTTTTCCTACTGTTTCCTCTGGGAAAAAATATTCAAAAAGGAATAGAGAGCCTTAATTTTTTTCCTGAAATTTTAAACAGATCCAGCAACAGAAATTGCTTTAATTTTTACAAGAGACCTCTGAGAATTTTAGTTCTGAACACAGGAAATATGCTTCACAGTTTGGTTGATATGTCTACCATTTCCAGTCATAGAAATTATAACTAGAATTAACCTTGAGAGCCATATAAGTTATTCCTTTACTTTCAAATCAACTATGTTCAAACTGTTCCTACCAAATATTTGTCAAATCTGTCATTAATAACCTCCTGTAATGGAAATGTGTGTTGTTTTTTTTTTTTTTCCCCTGTGGACACTAAGAATAAATTACTCCCTTCTCCTTTGCAACAACAACCCTTATTCATACGAAGATTATGACCTTAGTCTTCTACAGATTAAACAGTCCTCATACCTAGAGTCATTCTATGTGGGTCATGTTTCCTGTACTTCTGCATGTTTTTGTTACATGCTCTCTGGTTTATGAACAAAGAGGAACTTTTTTTTTCCCTTTCAGTCTTATGAGCAACACTCCTGTTTATGCAATTTAGCACTTATCCCCCTTTCTGCTGCACTTTGACATTTTCTGATCTATTTTTGGGTTAGAAACTTTCAAAGACACACTAAAGAACCCTGCTTAAAACTGTCTGACATTTTGATGTTAATCTCTGATTTAGACAGTTTGTAGAGTTTTCCATCAAGCTTTACTCCTACTCTATCACTTCTTTGCTTTGTTCCATGTGCCATAAGAGGTATTTTAACGTTGGCTCAGGTGACCTTAGAAGTTAGAGAGAGTGACTTATACTTCTCATTACCCATAGGACCTGTTTTGTATTGGTTTTTTTCAGGTTGCATTACTCTGAAGAGATTTGTTCTTAACACTGTCTTTGATTTCGCAAAGACTATAAATAGATCAGTTGATGATTTTCTTTTTCCAGTACACTTCTGGGAACTAAGATTAGACTACAAGATCAGGAAGTTTGTTTCCTCTCTCTCCCCCTCTGTCTCTCTCCCAGCACACTCCCCCATACTATGTTCTTCCTATTCTGCTCTGAAAATCCCAGCTGTCCTTCAAGACTTCTCAAACGAAATAGCTCATGGCTTTGACATTCCTTTAAAAGATTCTTTCTTCTTCCAGGTGAATTTCATTACCTTTTAGTAGTTTGAAGGGAGCTAGTTGTTACCATATGAACACCAGCGTCAAAAACGGGGTATGGGGAATGCCTCCACAACTCATTTGAATATTGTGTATAACTCTTGGTTAATCTTGAATCTTAACAGAAGTTGGGAATGAAGGTGAGATTTTGCAGCCTCAGAAAAGCTTTCCCTATTCAGTGAGGACACAAGAGCCATGGGAAACTTGAGGTCACTGAATTCACAATGCAGTGGGAGCTGTGAGCCTGAACTGGTGAGCTAGCGCTGGGAACGTCTGAGAGGATGGTACTGCTCATCAACCAGCTTGCCTCTGGGGTGCAATTTCACAATTAGCTTCAGTCTGCTTAAACTGCACTGATGTGAAAAGAGATAATTCAGTCCTGCCCCTGTGTGTCTTTGGGGAGCAAGGGCAGGAGTTCTCTTTTAGAAAAAGTGTGATCTTATAATGATGTGAACTGACTAAACCAAACAGCAAGAAAGCGAGGCTCTCAAACTACTATTTTCCACTGTAATAATAGTGAAATAATTCTTGCTGAGTTCCTCTAGAAATGTTGCATACAGCCATCTCTCCTTCTCCCTTCCTCTTAGGCACTGATAAGGCAGACAGCTGCATACTATCACACCTGGATACATATTAATGCTCATATATTAACTCAGCAGTGTGAGAATGGCTGGTGTACTCACATTGGCAGAAAGCTTTCTGAAGATGAAATACTATTAGCTACTAGAGGAGAAGGTCATGACTTTGTTGTCACAACAAAACACAGAGAATGCCCACTTAGTTAACAGATATTTTCTCCAGATTTAGTTTGTTATGTGTTTATCATGTACATAATGATGTGTACATTTGAAGCGTGATGAAACTCTTGTCTGGTATGAATTTGTGCAAGAAAAAGCAAAGACAAATTAATAATTCCTTTCATATGTAGCTGAATAAATGCTAGCATCAGAATATGTGCTAGCAAAGCCAATATCTTCTTCCTTTCTGAAATAAATGCACCGGTATATACACTTGGGCCACTCAGCTGGAAAGCAGATTTGCAGAAAAGGACAAGGGAGTCCTATTGGATATTAAGTTAAAAATAAACCAGCATTGTACCCCTATGGCAAAGTAGGCTAGTGGTATCCAGAGTTGGATTAGGCAAAGGACTGCTAGCATGTCGAGAGAGATGATTCTTCCCTTCTACTCATCATTGGTAAAACCACACCTGGAGTCTTATGTCCAGTTCTGGGCTCCCCGGCACACCGAAGTATGGCCCTGGTGACAAAAGAGTCCAATGAAAAGCCACAAAAATGATGAAGGAGCTTTTCCTGTGAGGAGAGGCTGATAGACCTGTGACTATTTAACCTACAGGGAAAAAGACTTGCAGGGATTTTCTCAATATGTAATAATACCTGGAGGAAGGATCTAAAGAAGTCAAGAGTCAGGCTCTTCTCAGTGGTTCCCAGTGACAAGATGAGATAAAATGGGCACAAGCCAAGGTGCAGAAGGTTCCATCTGGATAGAAGAAAACCTTTACTGTGAGAGTGATCAATTACTGGCACGGGTTTCCCAAGCAGGTTGTAGAGTCTCCATCCTTGGAGTATTTTCTTGTAGGTACCAGTATGAAGAAAAGAAAAACCCTGGAGACATAGGAATTGTTTGTGAAGAGAAAGTGACTTAGTGTTAAGTTAATTAAGTTCTTCGGCTTCTGATACTGAATGTTAGCTTTCGTTAAAGAGACCCTAATATTTCATGCACAGCTTTCAAAATAGTTCTGCATGATTTCAATTTATTAGAATAAACTGTAACAAGTCCTCAAATGCCATCTCAAATATTTGGCTAGGTTTCGTAGGAAACAAAGGTTCACAGATATGCCAGGTGTTCGTCAATCAAAGCACGAATGGATAGTTGGGCACTGCAGTCCAGATCAGAAGAGGTGATGATTGGGATTTTTTTACGACTTTTTTTAGGTCTAGCGGCTCTGATGTTTGCAAGGTAGTCCACTAGATGGCATACTGTGCTTCAAAATAGTAATTTTTTTACAGTTGATATTACAAGATTTTAACAACTTAAAATCTTGCATTTTAAAGACTTAGAGCAGCAGAAAGAAGATAGACACACCTAATATAACCTAATATAACCAGCCATTAATAAGTCAAATCTAGAAACCATTAAGTTGTCATTATTTCTAAAATTTACAGAGATACACAGACACAGAATGATTGTAACCGTACCACTTTAGTACTGAGAAAGTGTCACTGAACTCAGTAAGGTAAGAATTATGCCATTCTAATGCTGCAGAAATTCCAAAGACTTCTTAGCAAATTCCTTACATTGGCCTGTTTAGACTTCAATAATTTACCATTAAATAAAAATTGCACGTAAAAACCAAGAAACATTAAATCCTTCTAATTAAGCTACACTGAACCTTCATTCTATTGTATTTATGGACTCCTTAAATTATGTCCCACTATTCTGTAATTCTATGATACAAAATTAAGAGCTAGAAAATTGAATTTTATTTGTAAGCTCTCAGTTAAACGAAGGTGATAGTTTGCTTTCCCATACTTCTAAATGTCAAATTTTGTTTTCTTAGAAGTTTGAAGCCCAAATTACTACTCTTTAAAAGCTTGCCATTTCAGTTATGTAGTTATTGGCATAAAAATTGCTAACATAATTCCTGAGTCATTACTCTGCAGAGAGGTTCAGTATGTGTTACAGATAACAGTCAGAGATAATGGCAGCACTCGTCTGAACGGGAGCACTCATACTGGGAGGATTCTTCACCCCAGTGGGGAAGTAACTGAACAAATTATAACACAGGGTAAGGAGGGCAAAATCAAACTCTTGAGGTAGGAAGACCGGGATCATGAAAGTCTGAACTGGCATGATAGAACAACCCAAGAAGAAAGAAAAAAGAAGGGAAAAATTTCTAAAGGATATAAAAGATTTAAATGAAGTTTTATGGGGAACTTGAAAGGAGGAAGCCTAAGGAATGAAAAATTAAAATTTAATTTAGAAGCCAAAAAAATAAACAAAACCTTTCATAAATAGTTTAGCTTGAGATGGAGTCATGTCTTCTTCAAAGTTCCTCTTAACTTACAAGGTTATCTCAGAAAGGGAGTTTCCAGTTAATCCTGACCATTCTTAAAATCCCAGAACTCTACTTTTCCATTTCCTTTTCTTTGTTATTATGGTACTACATAATAATGTCAACTACATGTAATGTCAACATATTTTAGTTCAATTTCACTCATGGCAAAGGTAAATTCAAGGGAAATACAAAATACCTATCATACTAGGTCTTCTCTGTTCAGAGGAGGTTCTTTAAGTGAGACTCTCTTTGAAAGAGTATCTTCTAAAAAAAAAAAAAAATTATCCCTTTCTGTCTCCAAAAACATCAGAGAATCATAGAATCAGCCAGGTGGGAAAAGACCTCTGAGATCAAGTCCAACCCTTGATCAACTACCACAGTGGTTACTAGACCATGGCACTAAATATTCAGATATTCAATACATGGATTTCTACATGAAATGTAGTGGCTATTCTGGGATAACAACAACAAAACCTGGCCTTGCAAATGCAATCAAAACTTAAGGATCTTTGGGTTGGTTTTGGTCCTCTGTTCTGCCACAGTTAGTAATGGATACTTGAAAGTTGGACTGAGTTCTAGTCTCATTTTATATTTCCAGTGGCTTCAGTAATTTTACACAGATTTTATTGAAATCAACATTTATAGAAGTTTGATTCTGAAAGTGAGTGGGAATTACATGATTCTGGTTCTATTTCAAGTCTAGAAAAAATTAACTAAACTTATCTTGAAAATAATTGGAAAAATCCATAGAGATCATCATTAAGCTTGTGTAGAAAAAAAATCTAGGTTCTGAATGAGTCTCAAATAAACTAAAATATTAATCACTTGATACTGCATATCTTTTAGGGATTTTTTGCTGGTTTAAAAGTAAACTGGTGCGAGAAATGAACCCAACTCTAGAGAGATTATAAATCAGAACTACAATTTACTAAAAATAAACTACAATAGATGCAACAATACAGAGAAAAACTGGTTTTAACTCATAAAAACAGATGTATAACCCAGCCCCTTGGGACAAGAACAGAACAGTGTTCACTGGTCCCTGATCTGAGCACCACATGACCCCCTTGGGTGCAAAGTAAAAGGAAATGAAAACCTGTTGGTCCAGATGATGGTGGCAGTTCTGTTGAGGTAACAATTGCAGTCTTGTCAAGAGTGGCAGTCCTGTTGTAGTCCTGGTCCTCCTCTCAATTCAATGAGTGGTACCAGAAGTTCCAAAACCGAAAGATTATATATGCTCAGGTTCAGGTGG
>VZRE01009061.1:0-106345 GCA_013396775.1 Cephalopterus ornatus
CTGAGAAGCTTATCTCTAATTCCAGAAGGTTGTACAGAGACAT
Organism: Cephalopterus ornatus; assembly: GCA_013396775.1. NCBI lineage: Eukaryota > Metazoa > Chordata > Aves > Passeriformes > Cotingidae > Cephalopterus > Cephalopterus ornatus. The sequence continues at coordinate 44 of VZRE01009061.1, forward strand.
GGCTGTAAATGGTTTCAGCAGCCTTTTATCTTAGGTTTGGGGTTTTTTTCTCTTTTGTTGCTAAGTACTGTGATCCTTATTTTGATTGTTTTAAAATTTGCTAATGCTTGTGCAAAACAGAATCACAAAGAAAAGGAAAAATTCCTCTACCCACTGAAGTATCAGTCTTTTTCATAGCCACAGTCTTAAGAGGAAATTTTTCATTTCATGTGATAGGGACGACAAAATCTGGTCAGCATTAGTTTTTGAAGTATTTTTGGTGTGAAAAGGTATTTTGTGGAAGATAGTAGAAAAAAAATTATAACACGCGAGAACTCTCTGTACATATATATATATATATATTTGGGTTTCACAGATTGCAACTCTTGCAGAAATTTCCAATATAAATATTCTCTGTCCTGAAAACCTTAAACTCCAAAGAACTATGAGATTCAAAACACACATCTTCTTTCAGGTGTCCATAAACCACACTGTTGTGATTGCAATAAAAAAAATTTTTGATGAGTGTGCCAATGCATATAAAACACCCCAGGGGAAGCCTCAAGCCTTTTACATATGCAGTTATAAACTGCTTAAAAAGGTAACAATTGGGAAAAGGTACGGGTAGATTTTATCTAGAAATATTAGAGGCATACCCCAGCATAAAAACCCCTGGCTGTTATTTAATTTTAAGAATTATCATCTTAGTTTAAATTTGAGCTTCTAAGCATTGTTTTTGCAGAGGTACAGCCTCAGTCAAATCAAATACCCTTCTCAAATAAGTAAGAATTTTATATGGGGAGGGGGGGAAATGTAGAATTTAGGCTTTTATGTGTAATACTATGCTTTGATAAAGGATTTTCAAATCCTTTATCAAAAGGCAGTAGATATTTGTATTTCTGAATAAGATAATAATATATCTTTTGGAGATTGTAAAATTCCACAGACATAGGAAAAATAATAGCAAGAAATTTTATTGCATTTTTATGCAGATTGCATATTTTCCTTCTTTTTCCCTTAAAATATTATGCCCTGCTACAAAAATATAACAGGAAAGGGGAAAAATATTTTTATTAATCAAATCAATTATGACCCTGTCAATATTTGTAAAATCAAATGCTGTAATAATAATGGAAATATTATTGGAAAATGCCAAAATAGAACAGAATTAAGGTTGCATGGAAGCTGTACCATAATAGGAATTCTTTACTTGTTTTTCTTGTCCTTGTGGAGAGCATTGCAGCATCCCTATTATATTGTTTTAACCTAGTTTAATGTTTTCTCTCAAAACTCGTTTCTTCTTAATGCTTTTGTTTTTAAATAATTAGTGGAATCGATTCCTCTGCCTGTCACATGAAATTTCCTTGTATCCTTTTTCATTTATTCTTTTCTTTTTCAGCAGCTATCCTTTTCTTCCATCCATATTGTTAAACTAACTGCCAAATCTTAGGGCCAAACTCTTCCCTAGTCTACATGCAGAAAAAACCCCTCAGTAATTTTTCTCATTTTGCGGTGGTATGAAAGGAAGCATAATTTGGCTTGTATCCCTATTTTATCAGCTCTGGCTTGTAGGTGCAAAATGATCTTTTAGAAAATACTCTACTGCAGGCTGAGATATCTCTCAGGTGAAGGAATTTGATACCAGGAGGCTCATGAGCCTGCTTCACCCTACAAGAATGTTACTTGGGAAAGGGAGGAGCTGTTGCCTTCCCCAGCTGGAAAGACATTTCACTGAACAACCCAGTGGGGCTCCTGGTCACAGGCCATGGGTATGAGTGGGCCTTTTGTCCCTTCTGCTGGTGTGGGGCTATGGCTGAGACAGACGGGGTCAGTAAAAATACAGAAGAAGAAAAAAGTTCCTCTCTGCAGCATGACTGTTCTGCATGAGAGGGCAGTCGTGGTCTGATTCATCCCCTGTATGCCTTTTATTCAGCAATTGCATAAAGCCAGGCACAAAAACACAGCTCAGGACTGAGATGTGCTGCAAAGACCATGGGCCAGCTGTCTGTTTGGGGTTGAAACCATGCAGAACAGGTAACTCCCAGAGCCAAACATTTGTCAGAAGAGTTGTTTGCTCGTCTGATAAACAAACTGTAAAAATCACAGGACTCATGCAACTCCGTGAGCCTGCAGCTGGAAATCATGAAAGTCACAGTGCTGTGAACTAAGCTGAGCGTTCGGAGATCACATAGCTGTAACAGGGAAGGAAAATACTAAATGGAGAAATCCTTTGGGGAGGGGCTGCACCTGAATATTTTTTGAGTTTAACATTAAACATAGCTGTACTTTTTAGTATCCTATGTATTTCACACACAGCTGTAGCCCAAAGGTTGTTAGATAAATTTATTTACCAAAGTATGCATGGCCAATATTTTCTTTTTGCAACACCTCACTTTTTTGTTTTCTCCTTGGGTCACCTGCTGTGTTCCCATCACTTCATACCCTAAGTTTGTGGTACTTGTTATGACTTTCAGAATGATACAAAGCACTGTTCAAGCCGCTTCTCTATCCCTCCTTATATTGGCCTTTACCCATAACAGGAAGGCAAGATTTATCCGTATTTTTTCACCATTAAGCCAATTATTCCAGCAATTAAATGACTATATTACACAACTAGGTGACAAAGAATTTAACATGAAAGTTTCAAATAAATCATGCCAACATTCACAATTTCACTCTTCCTCTCTTTTTCCTTTTAGTGCAAGGAAGCATCCTAGACCACTATGAAAGAACAGAGGGAGCTTGGCTGCTCAACCCAATGAAGCAAATTTATAAGACAAATAGCGAGGAAGAATGTGCAGAGCAATGTGAAAATGAAAAAAAGTTTGCTTGCAGGTAATTTCTGTTGGTTCCTGTATATATTTTGCATTGCAGATGATGGAGCAATCTGCCTTACTTACCATCAGTCTGAACTTTCAAGGGATTTCTTAGAAGTATGTATGTTTGAGGTTTGCTGGAAAAACAAAAGATGTATACAAATAGAATGCCTGGGACATATGGAGGAAGACTGCAGAAACAGGGATATTAATAAAATTATGTTGAATTTTTATTGAAAAACTTCATGATGTCTTGATGTATAGCTTGGCACACTGAAAACAAACTTCACATGGTTTTATCAAGCCTCTTGCACTCCTTGTGCAATGAAGAGTTATAATTAGTTTCCTGGACATTTAGGACAGAAATAATAGCACTGCTTATGTTCATTGCATTACCTATCTTGCAGATACATCTGTTATTCTGAATTTTACTAGAATTTGGATTTACATAACTTCTATTTACTTTGAGGAAGAGATAGACACCTAAACCTTAGTGATCCTAAACTCTACTTCCAGCCAAGCTCTCTCTCTGCACTTGCATTTAACCAGGCTCAGGGGGCTAGAAAGCACAAAAGATGTTGACCAGTCTGAACCACTGGCCTTTGCTCAGGCTCCTGCCCTAGTGTAAACTATTGCTCTGAGTCTAAGGCTGTACCAAAGCCTCAGAGCTCATTAAGCTCCAGCAGTACAGCCAGAAACTCGAGCAGTGAGGAGAGATACCCATTACTGCAGGAGAGATACCCACTGCAGTGGGAAGCAGTCCTCACATATGGGGAGGCGGGGTTTTCTCTTCCAATCTTCATGAGTTCTTGACTTATTGCTTCTGCAGAACACCTTTTGAATTTAGCAGACTGATTGTCTGCAGGGCTGTTTTGAGCACTTGGTTCTCCTTAGGGCTTTTATTAAAGGCACCTGCCTTTTTAATACCTCCTGACTTTTTAAATGAGCTTTGTAACTTTGTGTTTTAAATAACAAAAGGGAAAATGAGAGTTAAAGAGGTATAACACTGAAGGATGAGAGGGGTTTGCTGGCTGTGCGAAGTACCACCCGTTCCCTTTGATTCAGTTTCCCTCTCTGAAAACCAAAAAGAGAGGGCAGAGCTTCAGTAGCACATGGCTCAGGAGGGTAGGAAGGATGGCAGAAAGGGCAAGTCTGTATATTTACATTATATATTTACAGTTTTCAGGGGATTATTTTTTCCTCTTGAAGCATATTCAGACACAGTATCATTCCTTAGCTTCTGCCTCAGGTCTGAGCCTACCATCACCTGACACTGGAGTAACATCATGTTATTGCCTCCCTAATAATTAATTATGTATTATAATCAAGCAAGAACAAGTGCTATCTGGCAGGAAAGGATATGGGGGAAGAAAGGTAAATGTTAGGCAGAGTGTTCAGACCAGACCAGCACTGCAGTATTCTCACAACAGTGCTTCAGACCAATCAGTTAGGATCAATACTTCAGACTTGTTATCCCACCTTAGTAGTGGGCCACGCTCCTTAACTACATCCCTACTTACAGATTTAACATTACTGATAGCTGGGTTTTGTTGGGGGTAACAGCCCCTGGTTTAGTTTTGACGCAGGGCAACCAGCACTCCCCAGACAACTCATGAACACGGTTGTCAGCAATAAGTCCAGATGTGATCCCTCCCCTGTGGGGAGAGGCTGTGTGAATTTACAAGTACAGGCACACTGGGGCTATGCCAGCTGGTTGCAGCACTACAGAATGTGCTTTGTCAGTATTTGCCTTCCTAGTAAAGACCAACCCACTGAATACCATGCTGCTATTGCACATTTTTGGGTTCGGAAAAGCCAGCTGTAGGAATTACTTAGATTGTCAGGAGGTTTCCTTAGATGATACTGTAAAGGTTACACAATCTGCTCCAGTTTTGCAGACTTGCTGCCAAGGCACTTGCTGAAAAGACAAATGGCTGTGTCTTACAAAGTGCTTACATTGCTTCATGTATGGTGATTCAGAACAGTTATCACAAGATAATTTAAGGTCCTGGATTGTTGTGTTCTACCTGCTCCTTGGTAACTCCTGCATACTGTAGAATGTCTCACTCCTTGAATGACCACTAATTTTTTTTAAATAAGGTCAATGTGCCTTATGCATATATTTCCTTCAACGTGTTCTCTGGAATCTCTGGCACATTATAAACTTTCTTTATTCCTTGTTATAATTTGTTCTTGTAGTTCTCTTTCAACCTAAGTTTGGTATGAACACTTAGGAATCAAAATCACCACTGAAAATGTGAGCTGCATTACTCAGCGATTTGAAAACCACGCTCAATCTTAAATATCACTGAACTGTAGTTCTTGCTAAAATGGTAACTGAATACTCAAAAAGGTGTTCAGGAAAATAAGCATATATTCAGCTACTGTATCTTATATTGCTCTCTCCTCTTAATTTCAACAGGGCCTTCTTATTTACCAGTAAAGACCAGCAGTGTTTAACATTGTCTGAGAACACCAAAACAGCAATGATATTCAGAAGAACAAATGCAGTTCTTTACGAAAAAAGAAGTATGTCTATGCATTTTCATTTCGTTTCCCTGAAATATGGTTTCATGGGGACTCACTCTTGCAGATGGGGTGCTAAGCCTTCACTGGGACAGATGAAGTGTGTAGGTCAGCCCCTACCGCACACCTGGGATTTGTCGCATTGCTGGTATAACAGTGGTACAGATTGTTTTGTTTCCTCAGAGTAGTGCTCCACCATCTTTCCCACTCCTGAAGTCCTAGGGTTCACAAGCAGAAAAGAGCGCTATTGCTTGGGGAATGCAGAAGGTGCTGGGAGTAATGGAGTTGCTTAGGAGTACCTTCTCTCCCCTTCTTTTGAACCAGACAATAAGCCATGTCTGCATCTTCTATATCTCTGCTGAGGGTAGTAGGAGAAACTCCTTGTGTTGGCAATGGTTTCTAAGACAGACCTTTGCCCACAGAAACACTGATGGAAGCTACCAAATAATTTCTTTTGTATCACTACAGAAAATTCACAGTTTATTTGGGTGGGACTCAAACCAACTTTGTTTTAGTTGCACTCATTTTCAGAAGCATTAGAGTGTTAACTGTGCTTCAGATAAAAATGATCTATTTTTATAATATTTGCATATTTTTATATGATGTTTGTACTCTTCAGTTAATGAATTTGGTGGCATTTTAATCCTAATCTTATCTTTATGGCATAATTAAATTACATGGTGAATTTTTGTATTGCACTTTTAGACATATTTTATTGCTTATCATCTTTGTCATAGATGAAGATTATTTGACAGAAATGTATTTGGTCTCTAATTCTTTCTGAAAATAGGAAGTCTGTCTCTAAGAAATGGCAGCTATCCAATTTTTTATCCCCTCTTTAAAAATCTATCACCTTTCTCCAGATGCAGAAAAAACACTGGGATTTAAGACTATTTTTTAATTAGATGATCAAGCATGTAGCTCTTGCTATATACGAGGAATAAGGAATGTGATTTATTTTTAATGTAACAGAAATTCCATTGTGTTCTTTGATGTTAGTAATACACAAGGGAGAAAAGACCTCCTTAGCAATCATTCAGATGTAAGATAATGTGGTAAACTTTGAATAGAATCACTGTTGTTCTGTGTTACATGATTTCCTGAACATTGCCTTTGACCATTTGCTGATTCATAACTTTAAAAAATATTAATGCATTTGAGAATATTCAGAGATTGGAAACAATGTTATCTATCAAATATTGGTCTCTTAACAAAGAAAGATGCATGAAAAGCTAAAACAAACCAGGTTGCCAGCTGCTGCAAAATTATGCAGTTGTTTTGAATTTCTAACCAAAAGTCGAGAATCACAATAACTAGAAGGTAAACTGCATCTTTACTTCTCTGCTGACCTGCAAAGACTTGTATGATAAGATAATGTTATGTGTATAGCACCTGAAAGAAGTTTTTAGATAGTAGTTCAATTGCTTTAACTGGATTGCAGCTTAACATACAAATGAGATCTTGTTCAGACATTGTGGATATAAGGGAAGTAATTTTCCAGAAAAAGGGAGGATAAGCACTGGACTACATTGCCCAGAGAGGCTGTGGAGCCTTCAGCCTTTCAGATAGTTACTGAACAAAGCTCTGAGCAATCTCATCCAGCTCAGAAGCTGGCCGTGCTTTTTATGGGGGTTTGGATCCAAGATGACTGAGGGTCTTTTTCAACCTGATATTTTCTGAAGCCTACATCCAGATGCATTTTTTTCTTTTTTTATATATATAACTGAATAGGTAATTTAATTACTAGAACCTAAGATTTTTTTAATTATATCCAGAAGCAGGTGGGAATTTCAATAAATCAAGTAATGTAAGAAATCTTCTGCAGTTCCTATTGCAGAAGGAAAATGGAACAGATCAATTGTCAAGTAACAAAGTTAAAAGACTGAATGAGTAACTTATATCTAAATAATCTTTGCTTACTGTAAGGATCTAGACTGTGATTTTGGTTTATTTTTGAAACATACGTCGCATTTACTGAGGTTAGAACTGGTCCTGCAATATTCAGGGAGGATTTGTTACCACATTTTTTGACATAGACTTTTAGTTTCTTGAAAAACAGAACCCCACCAGTAAAAGTGTGAAAACCTGTTGTTTGATGTGACCAAAATGTCCAAAAATTGCACCCCTACCTACAGAAACCCAAATATGGACCTTGGTATCATGAACATCAACAACACAGTCTATTGTGTGCGTGTCAGATGGTTTCTCTGTTGCTCATATTTTTATTTGCAGAGAGTCTCAAATAATTATGTGTCCATTCTAATGATAACACCCATTTAATCTATCGTTACAGAACAGAATGGAAAATATAGCTTTTACCTAGGCAGATCACATCACTGTTTCCTGAGGCTGCTGCTGTCCTGATACTACAAGGAAATTCCTTTCATATGCCCAGATGCTTTTGCGATATTATTGCTGAAACCAAGAGTATTTTTTTCAGTTGAAGCAATTACTCAAGGAGACCTAGTTGCTATTTATCATTGCATTCAAAGAAAAGGATGACAATTAGTATAAAAATGACAGTTTTAAAAGTTATTTCTTCTATGGTATGGACTATAAAAGAGAAAGTTAACTTATCTGACTTATAGAAAATCTAATAACAATAAAAGCTGCATTTGGGAATTGTTATCTACATATATGTTTGTAAATAGTTAACCCAAGAGACATGGGTTGAGATTGGGGATCAAAGTTAGTCATTTGTCATCAGACAGAAAAAGCTCTAAAGGTTATATAAATGGTCTAAAGTTTACACAAACAAAGAGTCAGCACTTGATCAATTCAATGTTCGGTAATTGAGGGTTTTAATGTTATTTTATTGCAAAATTGTTTGAAGGATCCAACAGACTTCCAGCTAAAGTTTCAAGAGTAAACTCTCTCCTGTGTATACATTGAAATAAAAGTATGACCAAAGGTACATCTCTAAATCCAAATCTAAACTACTTACTGACCCTTGGAAAAGCTGGATCTCATTTCAGATTCAAATATTCGTTCTTTTCACTTTGGGCAATTCAGATCTGTGTAAAATGGCATTATTTTTCCAGATTTCTGTTAATCTGCTTGTATGTCAGCTTCGTTACAACTTTGATGCTGAAAAAAATTGTTGCAAAACCAGGTGTCCACAAGTATTTTATTTGGACACTACCTAAAGACATTCAGACAAATCAGACTGCAACCTGAAAGACAGATTGCTTCATTAGGCAAATGTTAAATGAGTTTCCTGCTTAGTTTTCCAACCCAGAGGACATGTTGCCTGACCCTGACCAGCAGATACAGAAGCTCTGAGGGAATATGCCAAGATCTGAATTCCTTCCTGAGTGAAAGACACGTCCTCTGCAGCCATCTCTCCCCTTGCAGTCACCAGCTCTATGCCGGACAGGTGATTGATCAGTCCTCCCAGGAAAATCTTAGAGGCTGCAATGGGGTTATGGTTGCTCCCACATCCTGGGGAAAAAAATTAGAATGTTAGGCTCTCGGTTCTCATTTAATTTAATGATCATTAATTTAAAACAATTTCATGTTTTAAGGCTACTAGCATGAACTCCAGACTTATTCAGCACTAAAATTCCCCTTGTCTTACACAGAGACAGGATTTCGTTGGTAATTCTTTCAGTCCTGATTTTTCTTTTTTTCATGAAGGTACTGTTAAGTTCCAAAATATAAGCCTGAAAAAGTATATATAATATGCACTTTCAACTAACTATCCATTTTATACTGTACAGGAGAAAGTAATTTTTTCAGAATTAATTAAATCTCATTCATCACATGGTGAACTTTAAAAAAAATTGCTGCTTTAAACTGGTAAAGTAGTAAGTGTGAATCTGTGAATCGTTTTGCTGTCTTCAGCTGAATTCAGGTGACTGTTTAAAGGTTTGAATTTAATTACTGTGCATAACCATAACAACATCATAGGAGGTAAGAAAAAGAGAATGTTTCTATTTTGTTATAGTACCTATTTAAATGTTAAAAGCATATTTTATTATTTAAATCTACTATAGCATGTTCCCAAAACAAGCAGGTTGTGTTACACTTACTTCTCTGGAATTCTGGCATGGAAGTTTTTTGCTTTCATATAAATTTTTCAGTCTCAATTAGTATAATTTAGGCATCAGATAACTAGTAGGTTTTTATAATGTGAACTATTTTTAACAGCATAAGAAAGTCAAAATATGACTAAATGTGTTTAAATGTATTAACATGAAAATAGATTTTTCTATATGCTAGAATCCAATGGACATATCATGATACTGATTAAATAAACACATATCATTTCAGTTTATCTTCTAGAATGCAAAGAGGGAAAAGGAGTGGATTACAGAGGAACAGAGGCTAAAACCCAGAAAGGTGTGCGATGCCAGAAGTGGGCTGATACTTCCCCACATAAACCAAAGTAAGGCCTTTTCATATCTGCTTATATACTTTTCTGAAATGTTGTTAAGCCATGTATATGTGCTAATTAGTCTTGTAAGCAATTTGTTTGGTGTTAGAAATCTTCTTATAAAATATTTTTGTGCCTAACTAGAATAAGATATTTCTCTAATCTGAGTTGTAACTCAGAGACCTCCAAGTGGTGCTGCATGATCAATAGAGACATTGTCAGTCTTGGCAGTTGCATTTAAATTCTGTGGTCCTTACATGAGCAAAATACTAGACAGGTAAGCATGTGGTTCTGCTGAAATAAGAATTTTCCATTTATCTCAACAGGACTTCTCTCTTGGCCATAGGTATAACATGTGGCAGATGGGATAGAAGTACATCATTTTATTAGTGAATCCACAATTAACAGGGCAGTATTTTTTGTATTTGATGAAAAACACCTAATTGGGTTTATTTAGTAACCTTCTATTCAGAAGCTATAATATTCAGATTACAGAGGACTCTCACATTCAGCAAATATTTTCTCCTTGCATGTCCCGGGGAATTTCTCCCAGAGGAAACTATTCACTACACGCTACATAGTGTCTTGACTGAGCAGTAATTTCTGGAAACCAAATAGTTAAAGTAAATGCAAGTATTAAAGACATGACTGGCCTTAGAGCCACTGTATTTCCTGAAGTCTATGGCTATGACACTTCTAACTCTTCAGCAATGGCACACGGTAACAATTAGGAGGCTTCTAAACACCAGCATCTACAAAACGGTCCTCAGATAAAGATTTCGTTTTTAGAGTTCTCAGTTGAAGAATTGGGACACTTGCCTTATTCTGTAATCCCATTTATTTCTGTTCCAGTTATACACCTGAAAAATATCCCAATGCAGGACTGGAGGAAAACTACTGCAGAAACCCTGATAACGATGAAAATGGACCCTGGTGTTACACAACAGACCCTGGCACCAGATTTGATTACTGTAACATCCCTGAGTGTGAAGGTCAGAATACACCTACTAACTTCTTTCCACTTTTGCAAGATGTGTCCAAGAATGTGAAGTTATTCAGATACTTTTAGTTTTAATTAAATATTTTTTCCAAACTTGAGTTTAGTTCAACCTAAAACTTTCCAAAGACATTTTCAACACCAACAAGGAAGATATCAAAAGACTCTCAGAACAGCTATCCAAAATCTTTTTTTTTCCCTAGATAAAAGATGGTATATGAGTGTATTCACATATCATAGCCTTAGAATTCAACCAAATGACAGTTGGTAGTGCAAAACTCAACAGAACATGACAGTAGCAAGGCACAGTTCTTAAAATATAGCTTAGTAGTTTAAATTTAGCTCTTTAAAAAACTATAGACTATTATGTTGGGGTTTTTTAATGAAGAACTATAAATGTAATCAACTAGCTGAAGGCATTTTACCAAGGAAAATAAGCTTTTAATTTCCAGAGAAAAGACTGTCCCTCAGCTCTGTGCTCTGCTCAGGCTCTTGAGCTTCATCTGAGATGAGTATGACTGTTTATGGACCAATTCCTCCAGGGCTCTCTGTCTCTCTTGTTCTCATTCTGCATTGTTCCTACAGTAGAGTGCATGCACTGCAGTGGAGAAAACTATCATGGAGTAGTTTCAACGACAGCGTCTGGGCTTGAGTGCCAGCGCTGGGACTCCCAGAAACCTCACTCTCATGGATACCTCCCAGAAAAGTGAGTCAGATTCTGTGATGGTCTATTTATTGTCCATGGTAGTCTGAAGACCACCCTGTCCCTGAACAAGATAATTGTTCCAGCCATTAGTGACGTATCTTAAAACTTATTTTTCCTGTTCAGTTTTCCAGAGAAGAATCTGAAGATGAATTATTGCCGTAATCCCGATGGTGAACCTCGGCCCTGGTGTTTCACTACCAGTCCAAATAAACGCTGGGAATATTGTGACATTCCTCGTTGCAGTGAGTCTGACTTCTAGACTTCTAGACACAATGACATCTAGATACAAAGACATCTAGACAGCTTCGAATCAGGGTGGTGCAAGGACCTAGAACAAATAGAAGAGGCCTAAAGATAAATGAAAGAATAAAAGACTGCTGAAGTTTATCTCATAGAAAAGAATTAATCACCTTGAAATGAACTTCTGATAGCTCTTCTAGGCTAGATATTTCTGTCATAGGCATTTTTAATGTTTTTGCCTGGTCACAGCTCCCTTCCTTGCTGTGTTTTTCCATGACCAGGCATTTCAGCAGTTCTGATGTTTCTTCTTGATGTTCCTCTTTTGATATCAAACAGCTTCACTCTTCCTGAAAACCCTTAGGCTTCTGTTTGCTTTTCCAAATCAATTCTCCACCTTTTCAGTTCTCTTTTTCCCTAAAGGCCTGTGCTTGCCATGATACTTTTCCTTGGGACTTCTCACCAGACCTCATCCTTGCTATCTCTCACCACTTAAGAGTACTTCTCTTTTACATCTGTGCCTACATCTATATGTATCACTGACAGGCCTGCCACTTCCACCTCAGTTTTCTTCACAGTATTACCACTTGCTCATTTTCCAGCTCTGTTCTGACAGGACTGCTGGCACTTTCATATCCTGGCTTTTGTATCCTGTAATGTGTCTGACTGCTGTAAGGGGGCAGATGCAAATGCCCTTCTGGTCACTGGACTGCTTGTGAATAAGTTAAATGGGAGAATGAAAAGTTGAGAAATACATCTTTAGATCTTTTCTCTGCCTTTTGGGCTTTTCAAATATTTTGATATTTAAACCTGCAAAGAAAGCTAAAATCCCATGTAATTAGGAAGGTCAAAGTGGTTTTTTTTTGTTTCTTTGGGTTTTTTGCTATGTCTAGAAGGCACTGATTAATTTTAGTTCATTTTTCTGTAACAGCAACACCCCCACCAGTTCTTCCACCAGGACGTCAGTGTCTGTCAGGAAGAGGAGAAGACTATCGAGGCACAATAGCTGTTACTGAATTCGGAAATACCTGTCAGCAGTGGAGTTCTCAGTCTCCCCACAGACATGCTCGCACTCCAGAAAACTATCCCTGCAAGTAAGAGAAACCTTTCTGTTATTCAGTGTCTATGAGAAATACCAAGGCACAGAATTATTTCAGTTTTCTTCACCTATATTGCAAAGCTCTTCAGTTACACCAGCATTCATCACCTGCTGGATCTCATATTTTTGAAATTTTTGCACATTTCTCTTTATTCACTTCTTTGTTCTTGGATACTAGTGTCTCCTTTTCTGACTTTCAAACTCAGCTTGATTGACTTTTTTCCGTGCTCAGGTGAAGCAATGTGGAGTAAGACAGTTACAATTATGATATTTGCTTGGGGCTAGATTCTTTCACGCTATGTTTCTGCTGTGCTGCTGTTGGCCTCAAAGTACTACAGTATCTTAATATGACAACAGCAGTTACCCACCAGTAAATATAACAGTAAACTGGGATGCAAGGAGCATTCTCCTTTTGTTCATAACCTTTGATAGATCTCCATGAGACACCTTTGTTAGCCAGGTTTCCTGTTTCAGGGGTCTAGATGAAAACTACTGCAGAAATCCCGATGGTGAGAAGATGCCATGGTGTTACACCACCAACAGAACTGCTCGGTGGGAATATTGCAACATCCCCTCCTGTGATGGGACAGAGCCAGAGACCCCTGGTAAGAACAGGAGACAAACAGAAGTGAAGGGTCATTGTGGTTTATTTTGAAAAATCTTGGGTGACTCTGCTCAGCTGTGTTATTGCTGTCACTGCCAGCATTGCCATATATCAGTTGAACATCTGGGACTGATGTGGAGCCCAGGCTGGTGTGTTCAGTCTGGTGGTTAAGTGCAGAAGGTTTTGAGTCACCTACTGACCCAGATCAGGAAAAATTGCAGTAACAGAGGTCTTTTCATTTTGCTAAGTGGTGATTACCTTCACGTCTAAATTTTTTGATTCCTTATGGAAAAGTTAATCAGCTTTATGTGTCAGTTCCTGAAAAACTGAATCTAGAGCAAAACCTAAGATAATTTAAGAGCATTGAACAAAGACTCCATAGAAAGCAATCAGAAGAAAACTCTCCTTACACAAGGCAGGTGTGTTCCATATGTCTTTGTCACAGGCAGTCTCTTACCCTGAAGAAGTTTTGATCCTTATGTTAAGTTTTTGGCTTGTTAGCTGAAATAAATCCATGTGACAGTAAAATTGATGTACAAGTGCTCTTAATCTGGCATTTCATGAAATTTTTCCAAATGTTTTTTGAAATCTTCCTTTTGGTCTACAGTCTGAAAAGGATTCTGCTACAGAGAGTGTGCTGTGGTGTTCAGTGAAACACTCTGGCTTGTTGTGTTCTGCTGGCTTTCTATGCTCATGTATAAACGACAAAGTATTAAGATGCAAGAGACTGGTTTCTGTTATTCACTACAGCTGTTGATGTGCCTGAGCAGGCTCAAGTTACTGAGGAGTGCTATCAGGGCAATGGTGTGACTTACCGTGGTACAGCTTCTTTCACTCTCACGGGAAAGAAATGTCAAGCCTGGAGCTCAATGTCACCTCACCGACACAATAAAACAGCAGACAACTTCCCAAATGCGTATGTGTATTTCCCATTTCCAGGTTTAACTGGGCAATGATGATTCATGAACTTGTTTTGATTTGCATCATCATTACACAACAATGATTTTAAAGCTGGCAAGGGAGCGTACTTGATAAAAATAATTCCTTTCCTTTTCTTCTTTTTTTAATGTGGAAACATTTTCTATTGACCTTATCTTGAAAGGACCTGTGGTTGTCACTATTATGCTTCAGACTATTTAACTGTGTGTTTCTACATTGCTTCTAAAGCAATTAATAGTTATCATAAATTTTCCCTTCTACTGAGCTTATTCATGAGTTTAAATCTCTGTCTCCTTGTGTGCAGGTCATTAGAGCTTTGAGGAAGGGCTAAGTTATTTTCTTATTCCTAGCATTCGCCATTTATTTATTCCAAAATTTAAAAAAACCTATATTTCTTTTTAAAAGCTATTACTGTATTTGAAAAATTAAAAATAATTATATCTTTGCTATACATGTATGAATTTACTTATCTGGATTTTTAAATGGTATTCTACTATAAACATTAATCAATGAATAAGTACTTGGCATATTTAAATATTCTGTATATGTGTCTTGATTTCTTTATGCTGGAAAAAAGATTTCAACTAGCAATGACAGAATGTACATGATAAATGATATATGCTTACTCCATAATACACCTGCTTTCTAAAATGTTCTTTTGAGTTCTCCACAGAGCAGTGGCATGGATAGGAATATAATATCTTTCCATTTGTAGGGACCTGAGACAAAACTACTGCAGAAACCCAGATGCTGATAGCCGTCCATGGTGCTACACCACCGACCCTCGTGTGAGGTGGGAGTATTGCAACTTGAAGAGGTGTGATGACCATGGAGTACAAACTTTACCAAAACCACCTCAGACAACACTGGAAACAAATCCTGGTGAGAATACTTCCAGCTTCCCCTAGAGATGCACACAAACAGCAAGCTGGTTTCTATGGAAACATCTTCAAGAATTTAATGAGAATTAAATAAATTTAATTAAATTAAGGAAACTCTAAATAAATACAGAATCCACTCTCTTCATTTTCTGAGCATTCTTCTACAATTTTATAGCAGGGTTTCTGTATTTGGTTCAGAACTAATATCACCTCTTTTACCTACTACATCTGGCAATACTGGAAACAGATGGCTACTAGTGTCCACACTACTGTGGGAGGGCAACTAGCAAAGACAGAAAATGCAGCAGTGATGGCATTTTGCTGGCAACTGTTCCAAAAAATCTTTTCCTGTGCCATGCATTCACATTTCCAGGGTTCCATTTCACATTAGATGACAGCTGGCATTTTTAAATTCAGTTCAAATGCAACTTTCTTATGTAGTAGATGGCTAGAGTACTGCAGCTTTCAGCTTTCTTTTTTCTTTTTTTTTTGCTATGGCACATTTTTCTGTTTAGAAGGCTAATAATTTTGGCTGAACATGTAGTACTGCTTTTTACCTACTGTAAAATTTGTCATTTGACAGACATCAGTGTCCACAAGTAAAACACTTCATGTGTGCATGGTCTTTTGTAGTCCTGACTTCTGGAGTCATGAGGGGTCAACTAAATCTAAGCTTCTTTGATTTATGACTTTTGTGATAATGGGAAAAAACCCCACTTTTAAAATACAAAGAGATTAAAATACCATTGTTAACCACCATTGACACTATGTTGCCCTTCTTTCCTTGTCTACATATTATGGAAGACGTGTAAGTCCTAGTAGTATTTCCTCAAATTTATCTCTGCTTTGCCACCGTCAATTATGGTTGTGGCTAAACAGCCCACAGCTAACAATCATTTCCTTTTCTTCTTTCTTTGCAGACTGCATTAATGGTAATGGTAAAGACTATCGTGGCACAGTAGCAAAAACTGCAAGGGGCAGAACTTGTCAAGAGTGGAGTTCTCAGAGACCTCATAGCCACGACTATTTCACTCCCTCAACTCATCCAAGAGCAGGCCTGGATAAAAATGTAAACAACTGTTCATTTAATACTTCTTGTCACTGAGCTTTGCCTGTCCTCTTCAGGGTTCCTCAGCAAGCATTTTGTGGTTTTTGCTAATTAGTTTCTTTTCCTCAGTTCAATCCAAGAACCTGATTGTGATAATTCTTGCTGACATGAGCAATCTGTGCTTCTGTGGGACACAGAGATGACCAGAAGCTCTATTGAATGCTTCTGCAGCACAACCAAGGGTCTTCAGATGGGCACTTGTTTCTTCTCACTACTGAGCACTATCCAGACCACTATCTGTGGGCAGCACCTCTGTCTCCTCTGACAGAAAGAGCACCTGGTCATAGATTTCAGTAGTAACAGCGATGGGTGAGATGGTGATGAATCCAATGTTCAGTGCAAGTTCCTTGAGATATATAACTAATGGATTGTAGCCCCCCATCCTCTGGTAATTCCCCTTCCAGCCCTCTAGCTTCTGCCACAACCCATCATACAAGGTTATACATGTACCTGACCCATCCTGTAAGGCAATCTTTATTTCTAACCTTCACCTCCCAAGTCCTAACACATCACTAGTTCTCATTGCTAGTTCTCTAGATTTGCCTAATTTGTGACAAACTCTGTATGTGATATAAAGAGCTTGTATGTGATACAATGAGCTTGTTGGATGTTGCCAGATTGAACTATTTTTTCACCAGATACATGACTTTAGAGCTTGCTTTAGTCAATTATGCAATGGCATCATATACTCTGCAATGAATTCCAGCTCCAATTGGAGAAACTCCCTCTGAAAAACTGCCTGCCATAACTTCTTGGTTCTTGGATTTGTCAGAGACTCTTGGTAGCAAATATTTTCTCCTTTTTCCTAAGACATAGGATGTATTTCAGAGTAGGGAAGGGAACTAGAAAAAATATGTGCTAGCATGCAGTCGTGTGAAGTGTCTGTGCTGAGCAGAGATCAGTCAGCATGCCCCGCAAAAACCTAGACAGTGATTGAGCTAACCAGGCACCCTACGTCTGGGTGAACACTGGACCCCTGCATCACCATAGATATCACCAGGCTGTGCTAGAGCAGCTTACACAATACTCACCTGCCCCAGAGCCATGCAGCCAGACTGGATATGAGGAGATCTCAGGACTGACCCTACTGCTTCTACTAAATTCAGTGAAAGCAGGAGTAGTTTAGTGCTTTAGAAAACCTCATCTGGGGTCAAGATCTCCTACTTTTTGAGAGCTCAAAGGTCCAAGGTTGCACTACTGAAGCTTACTGTCTGAAGACAGTTGAAGAAGTTTCATTTTTATTACTTTTTTCTAAACTCACAGAGCAAATAGAAAAATGAAAAAAAAAAAAGAATTGACAAAAGCAATTGGAAGTCACTTATAAGACAGAAAGTAAGAAAAAAATAATTTTATTTTATTTTGAAACTTTAATTGACAGGCTTTTTTATTGCATGGTTAATAGGTGGTGTCTTTGTTCTTTATTACAGTACTGCAGGAATCCTGATGGAGATGTGAATGGACCTTGGTGCTACACAACAGACCCAAGAAAAGCCTGGGAGTACTGTGACATTCCCAAGTGCCGTAATTATTCCTTTAAAGACTAGTGTATCCTTTTCCTGTAACCTTTTATGACAACTGGAGGACATTCAGTGATTAGACTGATCTAAGTGCAATAGCTTTAAATTGGAAATTAAAGCTCTTGGGAAATGATGTTCAAGTCTGTGTCTGAAGTTTTAATATTGGTGCTTATTCTCTGAAAGCCCAAAATCCAGCACAAGATATACCCAAGGCCCACTGAAGTTTACGGGGTTTTGCTATGTGTTTCAAAATAGGGTCATTCCAACAGGAATTTTCCCTGCTCCTGCCTAGTCACCTGGCATAACTCTGTGTGTGGCCAGGCTGAACAAGGTGTGGTCTTATCCCAGCAAAATTTTTGCATTCCATTTTCATGTGGCTCTGGTTCTGTTCTGGATGAAAACCATGTTCTATATCATGAGCACAGAGTAGCTGTAAAAATAGCACAGCATTGAAAGTGTTGCGCTGGCACTCCTAAAGGGAAAAATCATTGTATTCCATTTGCTGATCCACTTCTTTTTTAAATTAATACTTTTTTTGTTCAGATGTTCCTCTAAAGAAGAGAAAACACATGGTGTTTGCTGTTAATTTCATTCGTTAATTCCTTTTGCTGGCAACAAATTCCCAGTTCTGTGTTGATAAGAGTCAGTTTCCCATGGCCAAAGTTCTTTTTGAAAACTCAGAGACATCTAAAGTACCAAATGATTCTGAGATAATAGCGGACAAAATTTTGATCCAAAGAGACACAGTTGAATTTCACATGCTCTACCACCAAGATTAGCTTAAAACATCTGCCAGTGCAACTTCTGCACTGCTGGAATCTGTGAGAGTACATTTAAAGATGTTGGGACAATTTATTTTTTTCTTTGTTTCCTTCTATCTGATTGTAGAACTATTCATGAGTAATTTGCTGACCACTGGAACCATATGTGAAAAAAAGTTACCAGGCATTTTTAAGTGTTCCAGATGAAGATAACCTAACAAAATATAGATGGTTCATGGTACAGAATTGCCTGAAGAGAATCAAAAGCTGAAGTGACAACTGTAGCATGTTCACCTTCTAGTTTTCTGAGTTCATAGTGAATACATGGCATATACATTAAACTTCCTTATAGTGATTTTTTTTTCTTATTTTGTAGCTCCTGCTCAGTATGAATGTGGAAAATCCAAGTTCAGACAAAAGCTGTGTGCTCAAAGGATTGTTGCTGGTTGTATTTCCCATCCACACTCCTGGCCCTGGCAGATCAGTCTCCGTACCAAGTATGGCCATTTCCCATTACATTAGACTTCACGTGCAAAGAAACATTGCCTTTCATACGATATTATAGTGTGTGGTTGCAGCATTATAAAGTTGATTTTAATTTAAGAATAGCTCAAGGCTAAACATTATGTGTGATAATCTTAGAGAGGTCATTTAGACAACCAAGAATCCTCTATTTTGTGACAAATACCCATCAGATCAATAAAACAGCTAATTTCAAAAACATTCTTACTAGAAGGCAGAATGACTTTAAAACTGCCACTATATTCTACAATAGAATCAGTATCCTGCAAGTAAAAGCAACAGTTTGAAGTATGGCTAGTACAGATCTTGATCTGTCCTTCCATGTCAGTATTCAATCCTACTGGCAAAGTTTTGTCAATAACTAGGAATCAAGGCTATTTGCGGAGCTTTCTGTTATGATTAGAGCTAGAAAAAGCCAGAATCTCTGAAATGGTGAACCTCACTGCACACAAGGTTTTCCAGTAATAGAAATACTGGTTAAGAGTAAAGATCTAGGTGTTTTTTGTACAAGGTTTTATAAAAGTGTCCACAGAAGACTACCATCATTATAAGAAATACTGTCCGAGGAAAGAAAAATGTTTCTCAGTGAAATTGTGGAATAATGTCTTTAGTTGGTAAAGGCATACGTTAGAAAGATTACATGATTAATTACAAGTAGAATTAACTTTTCCATCTTAAACCAATGCCTTTTTGCTCTATTACAGTTATGGCTTGCATTTCTGTGGCGGAACTCTGATAGATCCCCAGTGGATTCTTACTGCCGCTCACTGCTTAGAAAAGTAAGTATCTGTTGTGGCCTACACCAACATCTTCTTATCCTAGATAGAAAATCACAGGAGCAACAAAAGAGACCAAACACCTCACCTGAGCTGGTTGCAAACAACTTGCAAACAGTTAAGAATTCAGTACTGCAAACAGTTGAGAACTGAGAACTGTGTGCAGTTTTTGGTTGGCACCACAATGTGAAAAAAACATTAAACTGTTAGAGAGCATCTGGAGTAGGGCCACAAGGATGGTGAAGGATCTGGAGGGGAAGCCTTATGAGGAGTGGCTGAGGTCACTTGGTCTATTCAGTCTGGAGAAGAGGAGACTGAGGGGAGACCTCATTGCAGTCCACAATTTCCTCATAAGGGGAACTGGAAGGGCGAGTACTGACCTCTTCACTTTTGTTACCAGTAACAGGACTCAAGGAAAAAGCATGAAGCTGAATCAGAGATGGTTTAGGTTAGATATTAGGAAAAGGTTTTTCACCTAGACAGTGTTGGGCACTGGAACAGGCTCCCCAGGGAACTGCTCACAGCACCAAGCCTGTCTGAGTTCAAGAAGCATTTGGACAATGCTCTCAGGCACATCGTGTGACTCTTGGGATGTCTTGCGTAGGCCAGGGGTTGGACTCGATAATCCTGATGGGTTCCTTCCAGGCCAGCAGATTCTATGATTCTATAGTTCTATGATTCTAATTGAGCCAAGTCTATCTGTCATTCGTTAAAGCTGAGTTTTGACTGAAAAACAGAGTCACTGTGATAACTTTTGCCAACTTGATTTCGTGTGCCATAATAAGGGATTAAGTTTAGACCAAAGTTGGCTATCTGGCTTTGATAGAACAGGGTGCCAAATAACATCATAAGTGGTCTGTGTTCTGGGTATGTATTCATCAGCTCACCATGTGCAATCATTTCCAACAGGTCCTCACGGCCATCTTCATATAAAGTATACCTTGGATTACACAAAGAAGTAGCATCAGAGCCATCAGTACAAAAACTTGATGTGGAGAAATTGTTCAAGGAGCCACAAAGGGCAGACATTGCTCTGCTAAAACTCAGCAGGTACACTTTCACCTTAAGCATTCCTTTGTTCTGATGGGACAAGTTGACTCAAAAGTAGTTTCTACTGCTGTTGCAGTAATGTGTGTTTCTGCACACTCCGTGTTCAATTAGTGATTTAAGATCCTCTCTTTCTTCCCTTTCTGCAGAGGCTGCAGGGCTTCAGAAAGGGAGAGGGCTGCCTTGGTAGGGGAGGAGGGCTTAGGGACACGGAGCCAAGGTGGCAATTGTGCTGGGTGCCAGCTGCTGGGAAGGAGGCAGTGGCAGCAGAATAGGAGGAGGCATGCCTAGAGGAGCTTTCAGTCTGTCTTTTACATGCTTCTGTCTTGATAAGGTAATGAGGATTGAAGCATGCAATATTAGCACGGTGGCAGTCCATGCTGTTTCCATGCTGTGGTAGGGAGATTTCCTCTTCCACCACACCTGGACAGTGTGCAGGCAAAAAACCCTTACCTGAAGCAAAGAATGTCAAAGATAGGTGGCTGAATGCATATAGAGTCTTTTTAGAAACCTGAAGGTGGTATCAAGTATAATTGTGCTAACAACAGTTCCTGTTTCTTACAGCCCAGCAGTCATTAATGATCATGTAATCCCAGTTTGTTTACCGAAAGAAAATACCGTGTTAGGAGGAAGAGAGGAGTGCTATGTGACGGGCTGGGGAGATACAAAAGGTGAGACAGCCTTAACACATCTAAAAGCTCAGTGTTTGGAGACTGGTATACATACTTGTATCTAAAGTGTATTCTCTTTGTGCCCCACACAAGCTATTGATGAAAAACTTATTTCATCAAAATTCATGAGGTACTGCCACTCTTCCCACTCTCTCCTGCTGATATGGATTCTCCTAAATCACTCAGTGCCATCTAAACTGAAACCCTCTAAACCAACACTGAAAGAGGAGTATCAGATCTAAGGAGCCACCAGCTCTTCTCTCTCAGTCCACTATGCTTTTCCCCAAAGTGGGCATCTACCCTATCAAGGATAGTTTTTCTAGATTTAGGTTATTTCTTGATCACAGAAACGTGAGTTTGCTCATTCTCTTGAATGATTCTTCCTCCTAACCAGCCTGGTTCACATCTCACACAAATATAACCCTCATTTTCAAAACCTCCCACTGTGTCTTGGTTGAGAAGTGCATCAGTACCTTCTCTGCCTCCTTGCCCACCATGCCATTTTCAACTGTTTACTTCCTACCTCATCTCTTCCACAGAAAATTCAAATATAGAGAACTAAAATGGCTTGGGAATGACTCCCACAAATTTCAGTGGATACTGGATCCACATGGATGTAGTGTGAGAGCAGGAAGGTCAATCAGTGCAGTGTAGATGTTGATGGATGGTAGAGGGTGATAAGTACCATAATACTGATAACATTTACCGATTTTGGTATATCTTCATATTATGCATGGAAAGTATATGCATAGTGCATAAACACTATGATATTTTACTGCTTATCCAAATCCTTATCATTGTTTTGTGAATATGATAATTGCCTTTGTCATTCATTCTTTTTTGGTTTTGTTTTCATTTGCAAAGGAACTGCTGGTGCTGGTTACTTAAAGGAAACTGGATTTCCTGTAATTGAGAATAAAATATGCAACCGCCCTGAATTTTTGAATGGTAGAGTCAAAAAGAACGAGCTCTGTGCTGGGAATATTCATGGTGGCACAGATACGTGCCAGGTAAGAAAGTTTGTAAACATCAGAGACACTGAGACTAGCTCAGTTGGTTGGAGCATAGTGCTCATAGTGCCAGTGTTGTGGGGTTTGATCCGTGTACGGGCCATTCACTTAAGAGCTGGGCTCAATGATCCTCGTGAGTCCCTTCTAGCTCAGAATATTCTGTGGTTCTGTGGTTTGGTTGTAAGCACATTCAATTCAAATAGTGCTTTGCTTTCCGGGCTATAGAGGCCAGGTCCAGAATTATCCTTGGGATGTTACCACACTACATGGCATCTAAGCTTAAAAAAGCACATAGATTCTGCTCTTTCCTTGCTCCCTCGTTTGCTGCTGGGAAGCAGGAAAGGCAATTTTCAGATAAGCCTGAACTACAGAGTACATGGTAAAATATGGCTGCACAAGCCAGATGTATGTAAGCCAACTTAGACTGACAAATGGTCTGATTTTTTTTCTCAGATCACTTTGCTTGCCTCCGCTAGACTGCCTCCAATGTCCAAGCTAGCTCAGTTAACAACCTGAGATAGCTCAGTTAGCAGTAAAGGAACAACGCAGTGGAGCCTGCCATGTAGGCCAAACACAGGCCAAAGGAACTACTAATTTCCAAGTGTCAGTGCCACTGGATCACTTGGTAACAGCAGGAAGCCCTGCAGATCTCAGAAAAAAGACCGAGTGAGGAAGCACAATTTAAGTGAAAAAGGGCAATCAGATGCCTTTTCAACAAATTCCCTTACTCCAAAAAAAAATGTAATGCCTGGGTGATGTGAAGAGATGACTTTACAAAAGTGTTCAACAGCATGCATAGAGAACTCATGTTTGGCTAGAACTCCAGTGTTTCCTTATAATTTGTACGACCCTCACATGTAAGAGGTGCTTCTGTTTCTGTGCCTCCTGTGCGAAGACCAGCCTTGAACACAGGTCTGTCACTGAAGGAATCGTCCTATTCTTTCTCTGTTTAGGGGGACAGTGGAGGACCTCTAGTCTGTCTGGACCAAGATAAATTTGTTCAACATGGAGTCACTTCTTGGGGCCTTGGCTGTGCCCAACCCATGAAACCTGGTGTTTATGTTCGAGTCTCCAATTATATTCCTTGGATTAAAAGTGTAATGGAAAGCAACTGATCCTGGGTATGGACTGCCCTCTCCTGGAAAGCAGTATGCAAGTCAGAAATACAAGATTCCAAGTGCAATATTAAAGCTACAATCATTCATAAGAAAGTAAAATAAATATGATCATCCATTTTAAATTGCCATAAATTAATAGTTATTGCCAAGAAATCCAACTGACAGTGCGTTACCCTCTTTCTATATGTTCTGTGGTCTGCTATGTTTGACAATAGACTTACCCACTGCTGGATTACATGTCAAAAATCTCGACCTTAACTGTAACTGGACACCTGCATTTTGATTTTATATTAGTTTCTACAATGACATTTTCTTCTAAGGTCATCATTTCCCAAAATGTTGTGCTTTCAACAAATGAAGAAAGGAGGAGAATTTTTATTTTACATGAATTGTCTGAGCCTCTTACCGATTTGATGCTGCAACCCAAAGAAGAATCTCACAGTACATGTCTTATATGAGTGTAAAGTTTTATTAGATATATCTTATAGCATCAAATATATGGGATGGGAAAAATAAAAGAAGCAGACACATACGGTTTGTATTTTCATATTTTTTATTGACATGGAAATCTATGTGTCAGCAAAAATACAAATGTGGCATCAGAGACATAAAGTGGTGAATAAAAAATAACTAAAGTTAGTCCATAGTAAAGTCAGAGAAATAGCTGTCAATCACTGCTGCAAGTAATGACAATGCATTTAACATTCTATAAAATTGAGTTGTCCATAGTACCCATTTATTTCATTGTATAACTTTATCTGACTACATAACTGTTAGACGTACATTTTTCTTCTCTAAAAGAAAATCATGTGCACACGCCTGTGGTTATAAGAAATGAAAGCTTAAACCTTTGGAAAGGCTTTCCAGGGAAAGCTTGACTCACACTTGCCAAAGCACTTGCTAGCTATGAACCCCTGCTCTCATCCTGCACCCCTTGCATATCAGCTAGGGAGCACTCCACAGGCAGCTGGGGACTCCTGGCTCTGCATGGGGTCCTTCCTGCATCCCCAGGGCGTGCTGAGTGTACTCCAAGTCACACAGCTACTTCCTGGCGTGGGATTCGTCTTGTCTTTTTTCTGCAGTGCAGAGATTCACTCCCAGGCATGCCAAGCTACGTGTCATTTTTAGATTGTCTTAATTTTTCGTAGTCATGTACATACAAAAGAGATGGGTTGCATCCCAGGAGCATCCTCTTTTTTTTTTTTTTTTTCTCCCCATAGCCTTAAAGGGAGATGAGAACTATAAAGCATCGTAAGGTGGCAGGGTGATTTTTGAAGCTTTTACATCTGGAGTCTGCTTTACATCTGGAGTGTGACTCTGGGAGATGCATTCTTCTCAGGGCATTCCCTTCCTGGGTGGGAACAGCTCTGATAAAGCACTCTGCACTCACCTATCTGGTCAGCGGGGTTCACTGAGCACAAATACCCTCCTGTATATTTCCATATATATTCACTTTGATCATTAAGCTAGCCAAGAAATCTGTACAGTACTTCCCTGACAACAGAAATGCTGTGTTGCAGCTTGGTCTTCGATTTGTTAAGCTCTCAGATGTCAACTCTTGAAGGCATGGTTAATGCCTTGTTAATTCTCTGGCTTGTACACAGAGAAACCAGTGGCCTTGCTGTCCTTGTCAAACTGGCTAGAAATGCCTGAGTAGCTACAGAAGTCCCGTTTCATAGCCTTTCCTTATGCAAGACTGTCAGCAGCAATAAAAATTGCCACTTACCAGTAATCATTTGCACAGCCTAGATGAAGTAACCCACCACATTTGGTAGCGGCAGCACATTTGAGCCAAATAGCACATTCACCTTTTGTTGGTCCAAGGAACCTCTTTGGTGGTGGCAAGAACACAGCTCCTGGGTTTCTGTGGTCACACTGTTCATGTGCCTTTGGTGATGGCAAGGTGATCCTTTGTCTGCTGTGTACCCCCACATCTCTCACTGAGCCTCCAATGCAACTGTAGCTGGCAGTGTTTGGTCCCTACTTGAAGAGGTGCCTCTCACTGGGTGAGTGGGGTCACAACAGCCGTTCTAGTGCCAACCCGTGCAGCTTAGGAGAACACTGATGTGCCTCCTGAGAAGTCTGTAGGACTTCCCCATATGTATAAAGTGGCACATACAAATTTAGAATAACTTTTTTTTTAAACCAACATCCCATACAGTGGTCTGCATAACCATGTGCCTCTGTGCAGCTAGCTGGTTTCCCCTGGGGTTTCTCCATGCTGAAGCTCTCCCTCTGCTTCCCCCACCTCATCTGTCCTCTCTCACTCACAACAGCTTAACCCCAACACAAAGGCTCATAGAGATGGGAGGATTTTTTGACTTACAAAATTCCTCTGTTAGGGATAAGAGCTAGCACAGAAGCAATTACCAAATACAAACTCCACCAGAAGTCACTAACTACTATCATTTCAGCAGTCAAAACACACACATAGGCTTTTTTCTGCTTTCCTTTACAAAATGAATTTTCAGAAAATAAATGCATCACATCTGATTGCTTCCCCCTGACTCTTTGAGGGTCATGCCTGCAGTGTGGGCTGGCTGGGTGCAGCGAAGGCAAGGCTGAGTTCTTCATCCAGGTGCCTGCATCCTCCACCCTGCACTGAGACATGGCACCTGGCCAGGGCAAGCCCACAGCTTCCAGTTCAGGGCTGGTCTCTGCCAGCCAGCCTTGGGACATTGTCTTCAGCTATCTGCAGGAGACTGTTGATGTAGGAGAAGCTTCCTCCCTGTAGCAGTAGCTCCAGTTTTGGGTTGTCTTATAGATTAGCCAAATATATTGTGAGATGCTTGTCCGGTTTCATATCTTTCAGTCTTTACTAACTTTTGCTAAGCATCCGATTGACCTTTACTGTGACTCAGAGGAAGTCAGAAACAGCCTTGAAAGACAGGCCTTTATCACTAACTGCTGAAAGTATGCAAACATTAGCCTGAGATTAGTATTAAAGGTCCTATTTTCCTCCAGCAAAGTTGGTGATAAGGGCAGTTGCTGGGAAAAGGCAGGGAGAGTTCAGAATTGCTGAAACGCACAGTATATTTCTCACCAGAGGAAATCCTCCTGTGCAGGCACCTGCTTATATATGTTCTTAGGATGGTGAAACTGGAGCAGTAATCATTCGGTTTCACCAACTGTAATGTAGCATTGTTTATTTGTGGTATGAACCTTCAAAACTCAGTCCTATATTTGCTTATGCCAAATACGTTATTTTCTGAGCATACAAGGCCCTTTACAAGACCTTATTGATTTTCTTTTGTTTATTTATTTCTCTGTTGGTAACAGGATACCTTTTGAACAACACATCTTTTCAAGTCCTTCCCTGTAAGGAGTGTATTGTTTGCCAGTCAGGCCAGGACTTAATGAATGATGAGGTCATATAGCAGAAAGGGAAGGCAGTCTGTCCCTGGTATCTGCTTGCAGAGACAGTCAAGCTATTCTATGTGTCAAATTCAAACAGCTGGGACCAGCTAACACTTCCTTCTATAATCAAAGCTCCTGTCTCATCCCTGCACATGCTCCCAAGACAGCTTAACATCCTTGTCAACAACCCAAATAATTTATCTCCAAGACAGAAAGATGACAATAATAATGAACAGAATACAGAAATTGCAGGTCACCTTGGCAGTGAAGAGGGTGAAGGAATTTGGTTTGTAGGGATGGGCAGAGAGTATGATTTGGAATGGATAAAATGGGCATGCTCTTGAAAGAGGAGTTTGGAAAAGCATCCAACAGGGGAGACCAGGCAGAAGCCCTTCCCTCAGACATATGGGGGTCACTGGCCAGGGGACAGGACAATGGGGTGTCACGTGAACCCCAGCTGGGTCTGGTGGAAGGCACTAATGAGCAGCAGGACAATCTGACTTGTAGAGCTAGTGCCCTGTGCAGCATATGACCCCTACATAAAGCCATAGAAAGGTGAGGAAGAGGACTGCTGCCACATTTCAGAAAGCCCTTGAACAGGGAGAGAGGAAGAGCTTTTGTTGCAAAGGGTCCCTGTGGATGACTATCAGACCAGAGAGAGGTTCTCCTGATGCACATTGCTGATACCCATGCCTCCCAACCAGAGAAAGAGCCACCCTGTTCACTACCCTCCTTTCTGAGCCATCATATCTTTTATTTGTCCAGATCTTCAGGGGCAACGGAGAACAGGTTAAAATACTCATCCTCTCCTCCTCAAAGTCATCTAAATCTTAAACAAGCAGTACCATTTCAAACCTTCCCAATCCAAATGTGGATCCTAACAAAAGAAATAAATAAATGGCTCTATCAGATAAAGAAATAAATACAAGCTCATTGAGCTGGATAGTGCATCTTTTTACAGCTGTCCTGTTCTCTCTCAAGAACCACAAAGTGGTCCCTTCTTGCAAACAGCATACTCAGAAAAAAAAGTATTTATTCCATATTCATAGAAAAATACACTACTTGTTTTAAATGTCCTTATGCTTAAAAGGATAATATGAAGTTTAATCCATATTCTTCAGCAGATTTTGAAGTGGTGGCAGGTGGAGAACAAATTCCAGGTATGAGAACACAGTTCTTTGCTCAGTGCTGCCCTTCAAAGGTCAAATATAAGAGTTGGTGTCCCGGTGTTTCTTTTTCTTGCCACATTTTCCAAAATGACTGAAGAAACAGAAGGGGAGAAGGGTATAAACGTGAAAGAAAAAGGAAAATATGTAGTTCAAGTTGTAGTCCAAGCTGCAGTACTGAAACATTTACTTTTTACACAGAACATTTACTCTTTCTTTAGTTTGCACCTTGAATCAGGCAAAAGTTGTTGTGTAATATCCAAAACCTCTGCTTGAAACATTAATGTATAGTGCTATGTCCTCAAAATATTTAGTCAAGGTGTAAATGTTTCCTGCATGTGTTCAGTGCAGTGAAGAGTCTGGCTTGCTCTATGCCCAGAATAGGAAAGCTGCGCCTACAACTCTTCAGCTGTAAATCCATCTCATACATGACTTTTCAATGGTGTCACAAATTGCGTAATTGCTTCCATAATAAAGGACCCTTCTTCATAGGATGTTTTTATTGAGGTAATGGCTGGTTTTCTTGAACAGATAGTTGCAAGCTATGTTTTGCAATACCTCTCTTGCACACTACTACCTTCTGCTTCCAGAGATGCATAGGACAACTTTGTGTCTCTATGAGAAAAAGACAGATTTTATCCCCATGCATTTTTTTACAGCCTTCCTAAGTGGTACTG
The DNA here is from genome assembly GCA_013396775.1 of Cephalopterus ornatus. Taxonomy (NCBI): domain Eukaryota; kingdom Metazoa; phylum Chordata; class Aves; order Passeriformes; family Cotingidae; genus Cephalopterus; species Cephalopterus ornatus. Next base: position 28,933 of record VZRE01009061.1, read on the forward strand.
AAAAGTTCAGGTTTCTATTGAAGAAAATGCCACTCGCTCATAACATCAACCTAACTAGGGAATTTACTTTGACACTTGGAAAACATCAATAATTTGTGATAGTTGGTAAAGTTAGAGGAGAACGCCCTCAGGAAACCTCACCCAAGTAAAAGTAAGAAAATACATCTCATACCTTGAAAGCTGCTCCACATCCTCCACTGTCTCTGGTAATGAGATTCCCTTTGTCTCTGGTAAAAGCAATACTAGAAGCCCACAGACAACTGCGAGAATACCTACAACGGACATTGAAGAAATACAAAAGCAATAAGAAAATTGTTACTTTTTTATTTTCAGGGTTTATCTACTGAGAAAATTTATTCAGATTAAGTTTGAAGTAAGATCTTTCAAGTGAATCCATTTCTGATTAACCTATTCTAATCAAACTCCTTTATGTTACATTAATTTAACCTACTACAAAATCACTTCAGGGCTAGGAGTTCATTTGCAGCCTGATCTCCCCTAAAGGGAGATCTTAGAAGTCAAAAACCTGTCTTTCCATCTTTCCAATTTTGTTTTCAGCTAAAGTTGTCATCAGCACCAATTTCCCCTCTCAGTCTATTCTATTGATTTTGATTTTTCCCCATCACATCTGTCTCCTAGGAGTCTGGTTTAGCCACAGACTCCCATGTCCTCATTGAAAATAATTAATTTTTTTTTTCATAAAATTACTCCTCAGGGCTTATTTTTTCCTAAAATGCAACTGAGGGAAAGAATTTTGCAGGAATAAAAAGTTATGGATAATACAACATCCATACTCATAACAGTACTTACCAAAAACGCAAACTAAGTATTTTTTAAAGTATTTTTAAAATTTTGAAATTTAAAGTATTTAAAAAAAAAAAAAAGAAAATTTAAACCTCAACTCTTGGCAGCCTAAGCTGCAATTACAGACCCTAGCTGTACGGTTTCTCAGTCTTATAGTTTCTTTTCTGCTCCTTCAGCAAAGTTATCCAAGCAGACCTGAGCTCTTCCAGACTGTGCAGTGAAATCGCACACATTTCACCCATTTGCCATTCAGTCTCTTGCTCTAGGCATGAAGGTCAAGAGGGTCTGGTCTGAGGGGAAGATGAGGCCACAAACTACTTTTGTCCCAAAAGAAAAGCTCTGCTAGGAGGAGGATATTTAAATCAAAAGTACATTTTAAATCAGATCTTACTGAAAATAACTAGAGGTAGCTCCAACCAAATGGCTGCTAATCGGAAAAGCAGGAATGGGGCTATGACACCCCCTAGGTCACACAGACTTGAACACAGGGAAACACCAAAGTTTCTGCAAAAGACAAAAAGTACCAGATATTAGAGAGGTGCTAACGAACAGATTAACCAGCAGCTAAAAGAATAGAATGTAGACTTAGCTCCAAAATTATCTCATCAGTATATGCCATTCACATTGAGCAGTGGCTATTCAGCTGGGAAACTCCGGAGAAAACCAAGTTTAACTGAATAGCAGTGAAACAGGAAATGCAGAAAAGCAGAGGGAAAAGTTGAAAGATTCCTGGGAGCTTTTGATGTACCTCAGTGTTGTTGGGTACAGTTCACTGTTCACTAGATAGACGACTTCAAAAGCTATCGTGATGCTCAGTCTTCCCAGTGTGGCAACTGTCGTTTTGAGCCATGGGATATCTGTTCATTCAAAAAGAAATACTGGTGAAGTGTGCTTTGCCACACCAGCAGAGCATTTCTGAGAGCCCTAGGCCCTGTCAGCAGAAGTTATACCACAGGAACACTGGATCAGTGCAAATCGGACTGAAAGGCCACTGCTGTAGATATCAATCTATACTGGCATTTATTGCTTTTGAGTGTCATGTGAGGCTGCTTTGAAGAATTATACATCACTTGAGTTGATTGATTCAAGATGCTGGGGGGCATAACAGCATGGGTGGGAAAATGAACATTATAGCTTCCATCACCATGTCCAAATTGTGGCCTAGAAAGGAGCATTTATTTGTAGAGGGGTGTTATGCTGTAAGAAACACTGCTGAGTCACCTCCCAAAGCCTTCTGACCACAAGGAAGCTACCTCTAAAACTGCACAGAATCATAGGATCATTTAGGTTGGAAAAGACCTTCAAGATCATTGAGTCCAAGCATTAACCAAGCACTGCCAAGTCCACTGCTAAACCATGTCCCTAAGTGCCACATCTTTTAAAAACTTCCAGAGGTGCTGCAGTAAAATAATTCTCCCTAGAGCAGACCACCTGCTCTTTGTAATTTGTCTAGCCACTGCACATTAGACACACTCCTAATAATGCTACTCCTGGCCATCCTCCCTTCCTTTCCCTGATGCTTGTCTTTGTAGCTGACATGGTTGGGACCTGACGCTGCCCTGTTGGCTCTGCCCATCTCTCCTGGCCCTGCTCAAGCTCTGGTGGGTATGGTCTAAGCACAACTAGGCAGACAGGGAGGCAAGTGAAAACAAAAAGCCTGAACCCAGCACGAAGGGGAGCTTTGCCACTAGAGAGAGTTGGCAATGATTGTGTTTTCTCAAAACTTCACTAGGAAGAACAAGAAAACATTTCAGTTTGCTCTAAACCAAAATTAAGACACTTGGGTTTATTTCTCTTCCAAAATAACCAAACAAACCCCCATCAAATTTCATCCCATGTTGCGAGACACTGCCTTTGCCCTGAAAAGTTTCAGTTTAAAAATATGTGTAAGAAAAGCAAAGGCTGGAAAGAACAAAATAAATCCACATTTTCTCCCTGGCACCCCCTCAATCCATCAGACTCCCTTGGTGAGGGTGATGTCCATGTGGCTCCTCCCTCCAGGGAACTCGAACTGTATAAGCATCCCAGTGTGATGGGGCTCTCACAGGCTGCTGCTGCAGCTTTTTCCACCTGTATAAACAGACTTTTCTTGAAAACAGGAGTTGGACCTCAGATGTCCCATTTGCAAGTATCTTAATCACCAGGCTGTCCTCTCCTCACCTTGACAGGGTTCCCTCAGCACTTCACTACTGAGAAAAGGCTGGTGGCAGCATGCTGCTGTCCCCAGGCCACCATTTTCTACTGCCCACTCAGGCCATATCACCACCACACAATTCTCCTGTTCTAACCCCAGACCTGATGCTCCATGTTCAGCATATGGTACGGCCCAAAATACATGAAGGTGCTGGAGGAAGGTGTCCTGCGAGAGTAATTCCCCAGTGGTGCTCTCTGTTTCCTCCTCTTGCGACAGCCCTAGCTCCAGCAGATCAGATAGTCCTCAGTCCCTGTTGTCCCAGCAGGACCTTTATACATTTCTAACAGAAAATGATGCTGGCAGAGCCAGCAGACAATGTGGTGACCATGCCCTCTGTGCCTGAATTGCCATGACCTGTGTTAGGGGAGCTGTCACAGGAGGAGAATGGGGCAGCCAGCATCCACTCAGCATGTGGCAGCTCTTCTGGGACACACAGAGTTGGGGACCAGGGGGAAATGTGCAGTTTTGTGTGGCTTGCTGTCCTTGCTTAGATGTCAGAGAGAAGTCATTCACCTAAAGACCCTGAAACTGGGAAGGGAATTACCTTCTGGCAAGAAGGCAGTAATGAGACACGCAATGCCTGCCATGATGTTGCTTATTGCAAAGGGCAGGCGCCGGCCAATGCGATCAATTGTTACTATAATTAGGAAAGCGGCAGGCAGCTCCACAGCTCCTGAGATGAAGAAGTCTAGGTAGAGGTTTCCACCGACAATTCCTAGGCGCATGACAAGCCCTTGGTAGATCAGGGCACTTGCAAACCTAAACAGCAAAGGGAAAAAAGTGTTGAGAGGCAATCAAATGATTACAAGCAGCTGTAGAGACCCTAAAAGTCAAAAGGGAATCTTTCTTCAAAACCCGCCACTCTGGTAACAAATTGGACTGATGCGGGCACTCACCAGGCATACATCAGGATGAGCGTGCACCTCCTCATCTGGGGAGTCCTCACCAGGTCGAGAAAGGAAGGGTTGCTGACCTCCTCATTGCTAATAGTGATCTGAGGAGACAAGTGAGCATTAGTCAGCTGTCAGGGGTCAGGCAGGCAGTGGAGCAGAGATCCTGTGTAAACACAGTGACCACCAATATTCCGGTACAGCGAGTAAAGGTGTTGACGAGCCAGTTTGCTGCTTATAGCACTCCAGAGCAGTTCACAGATATGGGAACAGCTGATAACTGGACACAGCTGTGGGCTTTTCTTAACGATGATCATGCAAAAAGTCAATGAAAAAATCCCCAATCTTAACTTGAGAATGGAAAAATTATTTCCTTGTTGTAAACTGAGAGAGATTGACCTGGATTTTCTTGGAAGGCAATAAGCAGTCATTGTCACATCAGGGCTACTGGGAGCAGAACTGCCTTCTGCCAGAGGTGGGAGAGAGGAGGAGACTGTGGCAGGAACAGCAAAGTGATGGGCTGAGGGAAGCAGGGAGAAAGGGGGTGAGCAGCAAGCAGTAGGCTTGGGAACATCGCTCATGGCACAGCTGGGCAGCAGGAAAAGAGAGGAGTGAGAGAAACTGCAGATCTGTGACAATGCTTGGGTGCTTCAAAATATTCAACTAGTGAAATTCAGAGCGTCTTAAAATATCCAAGCACTGGGCTGAACATGGCTTTTACTCTGAAAGAAATAAACCTACTAATTATGAATTAATGGCCCTCATACTGCCTACAAAGTATAATAAATCTGTTCTCAGCTTCTTCCAATACAGTCACGATGAGGCACTCCATGAAATCATTAGTTAGAAGGTTTAACACTAACAGAAAAGAGCAGAATTCCACACTGTTTGTGTTTACCTGTTTGAGTTCATTGCTGTAGATATTGTGAGCCAAAATATTAGCAGGGTCAAAAAGGGATTAGGCACATTGATGGAGGCTGGTTTTAACTCTGGCCAGCAGTTTTTAACTGTGATGTCCAAGCTAGGTGAGAACCCTTTTTTTCATATGGTCATTTGGCAGGTGAGGAAGAGCCAAGGAAGATAAAGCAGAGGTGGTTTTAGGCAGGAACAAACCATGATACTGCCCAAGAAATGGCAGACACAACTGGGATTGCCATCAGCTCTCAAAGTAGTTGTGGGAAACATGGGCTTAGACCAGCTGCACCCTTTTTAGGAGGATTTCAGGCAGGCTGGCTGCTTTAACTCGCACTTCCTGTCAGGAGCTTCCTGAGAGGAAGCCTAGGAGAGCACAGAGAGGAGCAAAGCCCTCTCTATTACCATGGCATCTGCTGCCAACACAGGTGCAGGAACCCAGGCAAATGATTCCAGCTGGTGGGGAGACATGGGTGAAAGGATGTAGAAGTGCAAGGGAACATACAGATCTGTGATGAGAATACAGGTAAAGCCAACAGCGTTGCCCGAGGGTCTCATTGGCTCAGCCAGGGCTATGCCCAAAGCTTTCACCTTTTTTATATCATAAGGTGGCATACCCGTTTTTCAGTGAGATTTGGCCGGATGTTTTTACACGACTTTTTCATAACTGAAAGCTTTTTAAGTAAGACAGAGAAGCCCCACATTTGTTTAAACTTCCTTTCTACTCCCTGTTGCTTTTCTACTGCAACTAGAGCCAGAAGATTTCTTCAAATCACTGCCACTTCTGCTGCATGCCAGAGCCCTTTGTGAGGCAGGGTAAGGTTGCTGGGTTTCTGCAATGCCCTTAGACTCTCTCATAGTAGGGTTATAAAGCTGTCATGTCTGTTGTTTATAAGAACAGGCTGCAAGCCATCAGTTGTGACTTTGTGCAAATATGGGTTTAGTTTTCCAAAGGACTAAAGATAAATTCAGCACAACTGCTACTTATATTTCTATGTCTTAATAAAGTCATAATAACTCCAAGCATGACTGAGCACTTTTTTACAGACGAAGAAAAAAATCACTATGGAGAGTCAACTCTTCATAGGGGAAAAAAAATCCTCTTTTTGTTCTTTGAAGTCAAGGAGAGCTTTGCTATTCACATCAGTGCAGTTAGGAATTCAGGGACAGGGCCCATGTTTCCAAAGATACACCATTTGAAAACCCCAGATGAAGTTTTATAACCAACTGCCCTCACATTTTCATGTTCCAGCAAAATTACATATCAGATTTTCCACAATAATTTTTAAAGATATATAGTTCTACTCATGCTTAATTCTGCACAGGACAGCACATCCATGCATGTTTATAATACTTACATATGTATATTAATGTATAAATGTCTAGACATGTCTACATGGTAGGAAAAAGTATGTATCTGTATATAAAGGGATGGGTTTGATCCACAACTCTCTTTAGAAGCAGCTTCTACTCAGCTAGTTGTGGTTCATTCTGGTTTTGGACAGAGACAAAGAATTAGAAAATTAGTTTGAAAAGAATCCCCATTCTAGGATAAATATGAGCAACTGGAAAAAAGGAGTTTATAATTTACACTGAATGAGTTCTGTTTGGAGTTGAACTGTACTAGTGTCATAACTCACAGAGCAAAAGAAGCAAACACTTTTTTCCTACAAAGGTCATGTGTGGTTTCTGCATGCCAACAAAAACTCAAAGTTGCTACATCCAGAGCCATGTAAGGGACTTAGCCAATGAAATTGATAGAGATGTATTAGAAAATAGAAATTAGAAAATCTGAGCCAAAGAATAATGCCTATCACTTCTCACTTCTCCCTGTCTCTCCACACGTGCAGCACTTACCCTGAAATTCTGGATTTGCTTCATGAAAGAGAAGACTGACATGAGTTAATGTGAGAATTACACTTGATCCATTACTAATGTGCTTCCTGGAGACGCTTTCTTTCCTCTGGGCACAGCACAAAGGATCACAAAGGCAGACAGGCATTCTGTATTAAAGGCCCCAGGAACAGATCCAGCACAAATCTGTATGTGTGGAGGTTAATCTGCTGCAGCTATGAGTGGCTTAGAGTCATGAGCATGGATACTTTAAAAAAAAAAATTAAATATAACTTAAAACAGAAAGCAGGGAAAGACACACATCTTCTTTATGGCATGATGCTTTGAAAATGTCAATATTTATAGAGAGGAAGCGGGTGTAGCAATGCAGGGCTGAATGTGGAGGGGAAGCTGCAGCAGCACAAGCTTCCTGCTACACGTCTTGGGCCACACTCAGCACTGGTTAATGCTGGCCAGGATGTGAGAATCTCACCAGTGTATATGACCCAGCCAAAGACAGTAATTCATAGAATCATAGAATGGCTTGGGTCAGAAGAGGCATTAAAGATCATCTAGTTCCAGCACCCTTGCCATGGGCAGGGACACCTTCTACTAGACCAGGTTGTTCAAAGCCTTGTCCAGCCTGGCCTTGAACACTTTCAGAGATGGGGCATCCACAGCTCTTCTGGGAAACCTGTTCCAGTGCCTCACCACCCTCACAGTGAAGAATTTCTTTCTAATATCTAATGTAAAAATGCCCTCTGTCAGTTTGAAACCATTCCCCCTTTTTCTGTCACTTCATGCCCTTGACAAAAGTCCCTCTCCAGCTCTCTTGTAGGATCCTTTTAGGTACTGGAAGGTGCTCTAAGGTCTCCCTAGAAACTTCACTTCTCTGGGTTCAACAATGCCAGCTCTCTCAGCCTTTTCTAATAGGAGAGATGCTCCAGCCCTCTGATCATCTTCATGGCCCTTCTCTGGACTTGTTTCAACAGGTTTATGTCCTTTTGTAATCTCTTGAGGCTTAACAAGGCCAACTGCAAGGTGATGTACCTGGGTTGGGGCAACCCTTAGTATCAGCACAGCAGTGGAATGAACGGATCGAGAGCAGCCCTGCCGAGAAGGACTTGGGGGTGCTGGTAGATGAGAGGCTGGACATGACCCAGTACTGTGCACTTTCAGCCCAGAAAGCCAATTGTAACCTGCACTGCATCAAAAGCAGCATGGTCTGCAGGTCAAGGGAGGTCATTCCGCCTCTCTGCTCTGCTCAGGTGAGACCCCACGTGGAATACTGTATCCATCTCTGGGGTCTCCAGCACAGGAATCATAGAATCATATAATGGCTTGGATTGCAAGGGACCTTAATGATCATTCTAGTTGTCCACATCTGTTGTCACTGAACCCTAAGGCCAATGCCACAGTGATTGTTTGAGAGCCAAACATTGCTACCCAGCACAGAAAAAGCCAAATGATGCAATAACACAACAGTGTTATTTGAAATGCATCAGTCCTTTCTGTCAAGACCACTTGCCAAAGGACTGCAACTCTAATATATATTGCCCTATTTTGTAACCAGCAATCTCAGAAAGATCTTCCTCAATTGTGAATTTTGTGATGTATTTTGCCCCTCTTGGGATGGAAGCAAATTTACACTTAAATTCTAATTTCATCTTCTCTTTGAATTGTAAAAGGAAGTTCTAGAAAAGGAGCCATGAAAGTGGATCCTGCTATCTCCAATCTCTGTCAGCATCTGGTGTGAAATACCATTGCCCCTCAGACTAGTTTCTGATATTTCCCACAAGTGTTTCAAGTAGGAGTATTGCAAATGAAAAGACCTGCTTCATTGTTTTAAAAATTTCTTTTTTTCAGCCCATATAATTCCAGCCAGTTCACTTTTAACATCTTGCAAATAACAAAGTAGGTGTGGGACTGACAATCTTGTCCCAGTGTGACATGTCACAGAGTGTTGTCCATCACTTTTAAAAAGAACGCAGCTTAGAAAAACCTCTGGTTCAAACAGATGACAGTACCTCTGAGTAATGTGGTGAGAGAAATTTTCCATTGTGTTTTGCAATGTTGCGCATGATTTTTAATGCCTTCTCTCCCTTTTTGCGTGTCAGGAGCCAACGTGGAGATTCAGGAACCACCCTGTAAGAACACAGAAATCATAAATAGGGCTTATACCCTGTAACATCATGAGTAAACCAAAATCTTCTGTCTTTTACCCTGTGCTAACACAAAATACATAATTTTTCAGACTTTATGACATAGAAACTCTTTTGAGGACTGCTTTTCCAGTCAGTCTCCTGTAAAATATTTGATCCTTGTGGGCAAGAAAGAAGAAAATAGACTATATCGATACTCGGCAAAGCTGAAAAATAAGAAATCTAACTATTGTATTTGCACAATGGTTGTCAAAAGTATGATACACAACGAGCAAAGAAGGTGCCTGTAGAACAGTAGTGAACAATAAAAGTCAACACTAAGCACATGTAGTAACAGGTATAGGCAGATCAGGAAACTTCTACCTGTATATAAGGTAGACACACACTCAAACGTATACATATTTTATAAACTGAACACAAAGCAATACTACCAATGGGTATTTCAGTTTCTGCTAGCCTAGGGTTGAGATGATTCACAATTTCAAAGTTCACATCAGGTAACATTTAAGGAAACAATGCGTAGGAAGAGGGTATGTCGGTTAGTTTTCCTGGATCAAGCCCAAAGGACAACCACACTGAGACAGGTGTTTACCACGGCATAGCACTCTGCTTTCTCGTTAGCTGTACCGCCCAGCTCATAGGACCTGTACGACAAGTTCAGACTTGAACTGAATAGATAATGAGAGGTACAAGTGGGATCTCACGGCTGATGGGAAAAGCAGGCTTTGGTCAAGTTAACCTTATAAACAGAGCAGGGTTCTGTGAAGGGCCAGCTGTAGCTGATCAGAGAGGCAAACTCTGGGCAGAAAAACAAAAGTAATGTATGTCTGCGATTCACTAATAAAGAATTACAAATGACAAAATCAACAAGATGCCAATATCTTCTTCCTAACCTACAACATCTTCCACTCTGAAGACTTGGGACCATAACAGGTGCTTGAATAGCAATAGCAGTAATGACAAGAGCAATGACTGCAACATTACCAATAGTAGAGCAGGAAGAGGAAGTTGGGCAGTGAAATGGCCAGCTGGATTCCCTGCCAGGTGGGAATCAAGTATGCAATTCCAGGGAGAATCATAATCCCCAGGGTAAAGAAAATCTGAATCACAATTCCAACAATCCGCTGATCAGAACCAACGATCTCTGTCACTGAGCAGAGAGAAAGCCAAAATAAACAACACAGAAACAAATTTAATTCTGAAGAAAAATATTAGAGGTGGAACATAAGGAACAATAGTACTGCATCAGGTCACAGATCTGTCTAGCCCAGCATCTTGTTTTCAGCAATGTAAGCATGTCACCGAGGCTGTTCAGGGCCAACATGGTGACACCTCCCCATCAATTCACCCACCATTCTTCAGTTAGAGCGTTTTCTGACTGCATGTTTACTGAATTACGTGAGGCCAGAAGAGGGGTTTAAGACTGCATCATGATCATGCATAGTGGGAAATTGTTAGTAGTCTCCCTAGTACAGTTTTAGCACATGCTCCAGACAACAGGATCTTTCAGGCAGGTATTCTGTCCAGCAGGTAATATGGACAAGAGAGAAGAGAGTTTAACCATACCTAATAGCTGGTTGCTTTGAGGGCTAAAGTATGACCCAGTTTGGTTTATTTCCTAGAATGATTATAGCCTTTCTTTTCTTTTTTCTTTTTTTTTTCATTGTAATATTTTGATTAAATTTTTTATTTTGTGAATATGTCTGATCGCTCTGAAACCTATGCAAACCCATGGCCATGACATCTGCAGTTGAGATGAGCAATGCACAAAAAAGTGTCTCTTGCTTATTCCAAAACTACCACCACTATGTGGGCTTCAGAATAAGAGCAGAGCTGGTTACAATACACAGAAAACACTTTTTAAATTTATTTTACTAAAGGAAAAACTTGTACAGGTAACAATGATTTGTTTCAGCTGGCAATGCAGAGAAATATGACACCATGATTATTTTCAGTAACTATTCATCATGTCTGCATAGCTCAGCGGCAACTTTATTGCCTAAAGGTAGCTGCTTACACTGTCCCAGGAAGAGCTGGGCTGTATATAAAAGCAAAGGGAGGTTCTTGGGGCAGCCTGAAGCACAGATCAATAGCTTTGGGGATGTATTAATGGCAACCATCCCCCTGCTGCAACCAAACCTATAATCTGTATATGCCTCTTAAAAGATATTAGGTTGGTAAATACTCTGGAGGATCCCAAAACATAAAAGTAGATCCCTCAAGGGATTTAGAGGGAATCGCTCTCTCCCAGAGTTATGCACCTTGCTTAGGGCTGTGGTAATACACTGTGCCTCAGGATGTCGTATGTCAGGACCTCTCACTAAAGTCAGGCATTGAAAAACATTCCTTACTGTTAAAGCTCGAACATTTTAAGGATGCCAGGGGTCTGTCATAAAACATTTTGCTGGTTAGAGCACTTGTCAAAGTTTCAGGATAAGATCTCAATTTAAAATTAAGCTGCTTCTGGTCCTTTCACTGGATCTTGGACTTTAGCTGCCCAGCAGTATAACTTTGTCCAGAAAAACAAGGTGCTTCGGGGCTTTAGATGCTAAAAGGACTAGACAGGTATGTTTGCACATACATCACCACAGTGGTCGCAGGTCTCACTGTGTCTGTTTATATCTGGTTGTAATTCTGCTCTCATTCATCTAAATTCCACTAGGAATTTTAAAAGTTTTCACAGGCCTCACAGACAACAGCAATGAGACAAATTTTTGCACTATATAATGATGTTTTCACTGTGTTTTGGATTACCACAGTGGATTTTTGAATGGCTGATTTTCTTTTTAAGTAAATCTGACATCCCATCTCTAGTAGGATGCCTTCCTCAATATCTTGCTCTTTCATGCCCTATGACTGCCTTTCTGAACCTGACAGTCATTCAAGATGCCAAAACAATATCCTTCTCTCATGAAAAGTAAGCTTACTATGTGAGGAGCTTCATTGCTATAGACTGTAAACTGATAGACTATAATCCATCAAACATTCTGTATCCCTGCTGTTTTGATGCTATTTATAAATATACTTCCTTCTTTTTTCCTTTTCAGGAAATAATAATCTTAATATGGACCCTGGTGTCCAGCCTGACACTAATCAAAGTCTCCCAGCTAAAGAATGAAAGCAGTGATCCAAGCATCTGTCGTCCCAGAGAGGAAAAGCAGTTAATTCCTCTGAGCACCTGTGGAAGATGTTCCGACTGCCAAAATTAACTATGTCCCTGTTTGTGAATCCAGTTTATCTGGGGCTTGATCTGTAGATTTTTATCATCTTAGTGATCTTCTATGTAATAAGAAAACCTTTATATATGCATATTCTATTCCTTCACCTCTTAATTGTTGGAGGACAAATACATTAACTAGGATGGACTTAGGTTACTCATTGTCTGCTGACTCCAGGGTGAGTGCTTTGTTACCAAGAAAAAATATTATCAAGGACAGATATAGCCAGACTGTTTGTACTCCAAAAATTCCTCACTTTTCCTAACCAGGAAAGAAAGAAGATAACAGCTCTCACCAATCACATAGCATGTCATCCATGTTCCCTTGCCAAACACGCCTTGGAGAAAACGGAAGATCAAAAATACAGTAAAATTTGGTGCAAATGCCACTATGATACCACATATCCCAACCCCGAGACAGGACAGCAGGTAGATGAGGATTCTGCCATATCTGTTGAAAAAGGAAAAGAAGGTGAAGATCATGAAAAGATACAAAGGTTTTCTTTTTTTTCCCCTGACATTTCATTTTAATGCTAGATCTGGAAGTGCCATTTTGACACCAGCCTTTTCCAAAGGGAAGCTCTTTGAAATTTTGTAGGGTTGGCCTTTGGGACATGAGACTCTTTTCCTGATGGTAGCCATCACTATCTTTACATCACTAATTTTAAAACTGGTGATGTCCTCACCAGGACCCCTTTTGTTTTAGAAACCTGATTGTCTTTTTGTACCTAAACTATGACCTATATGTTCAGGTTTTTGATCAAGTTCAGGTTTTTGATCAAGTTCAATCTGATTAGGTTTTGGATAAGGGCAGCTTTTGTTGAGAATTTCTGTTTTCACAAATTAGTCTCCTAATAGTAATTCCAGCCAGCTGTATGAAAGTCAGTCGGTTTTTTTTTAATTGCTCCATGTGATATTCTAGGTTTTGTTTAGGTTTACACTGCTTCTTTTCAAAGTCTGCCTAATGTATTCATGAGTTTCATTTTCCAGCAAGAAACATAATTATGTGCCCAAGGTAAGCCATAATAAAAAAAAATAATCTCGCTGTAGTTTCATGGCAACTGTGTCCTGGAACAAAACTAGATCTTTTCTCCATTGTTTTTTTAAGAAGAAGAAACTGTGAAAACTGATGTAGTTGTTTACATTACCATAAAGTATTTGTGACAGTATTTGTTTGTTCATTTTGTTCAAAAGGTTTCATGAAAATAATTACTACAGCACAAAAACCAGGCTATTTTCAACCAGGTCCATTCTTCTGAGTGCTGTCAAGGAGACAAGAGTCTAATGGTCTGGCTGAAGCACATTCCCCCAGTGCTGTCAATGTACAACATTCACAGTTCTACAGTACTTACATTATGCTCAATAAACAAGTACTCCTAGACATATTATTTTATTTTAATAATTAGATATAATATCTCTGCTCTTTCACACTTTTAAGGTGCTATTATCAAATTGTCCAGGCAGACACTGCGCAGAGATATCTTAAGTTAGTCAGTGTCATGGCCTCCTTTCTGCCTTGTGTTTTCCCTTTATATTATATCACTTGGAAAGATGCAGTTTTCCTTAAAAGTACTTTTGTTTGCTAGTTCCAAATTTGTTATCTGAGATGACATTATGTATGACATTAAGTATTCCTGTCTGCAAAGAAATGGTATTATAATTTATTATTATTACTGCAGATTCAAAAGAAAAATAAAACAGGCAGAAAGAAAATATTTTATGAACTCAAGAAAAATGCTCTGCCAGTGCATAGGTTGACTACTGTCAAATAGCAGCAAAAAGCACAAACTAGGCTCCCTTCTTTACTTTCAGAGCAAAATAGAGCTTAAGAGAACTTCCCCCTCTGGAGCAGGTTAGCTACTCGAGCCTGAATATCACCCGTGACTTTTCAAAGAATCACAGAATTGGTAAGGTTAAGAGAGACTTTTCCCTGGTTTCATCCAGCTCTCAAAGAGTTGAGGACCAACTGGCAGGAGCTATGACCTCGGACATAAGCATATGAATCCAGCCTGTGAATGTAGAGAGTTACCACATTGAGCCCCTTCCTTCTTTCCTCAAGTAGCTGCTTGCTTCACCAATGGTGCCTATTAAACACCCTTCACTAAACATCAGTCTAGGAAACCCCTCTGAATGCTTCCTTTTTGTTTCTCTGTCCTTTTGCCCTTCCTGAGTCCAGATGTGCACAGGAAACATTGGAAACCACAAGAAAAGCTCATTTCATGACATTTTAAGGTCCAAATAGGATCAGTAAGTAAGATTGCATAAAGTTTCCAGCCCAAATAGAAGCCAAGATTCTTGGGCTGGGTGTTGTTAACACAGGTTGGGGATGTTTATCCAAAATGAATTAAACCTCCAAAATGTTAACACATACCTATTGCATGTGATGCTGCAAGTGATTTCACCTTCCAGCAAACCAAAGGATAGCAGAGCTTGTACTGTACCTGTCTGCAGCATAGCCCAGGGTGAAGGCACCAGTCAGAAACCCCAGATTGAGGATGGCCTGTGAGAGATCCAGCATCCAGGCATTGCCACACACGAGGTTATACTGTGGGAACAAGGGAGAGGCATAAAACATCCAGGTGGGTCATTTGTCATCCTCAGGGCTAAACATTATAGAAACTGAGTAGGTCCACACGGGAAGGGGAAAAGGAAGGGAAAGTGGAAAAGGGAATGGGAAGGGCAAGTTCAAATATTCTTGCTCAACAGCAAGCACCAGTGGGCCAGGGAAGCGCAGCCATAGCAAGACTCTTCAAGCAGTTGTGAAGACAGAGAGAGAGCTCCTTCTTGCCAAAAGGATGCTGTGTTTCATACATCAATTGTCCAGATGTGGAAAGCAAATTCTCTTCTGCAAACAGTACTGTTAAACATGTTGCCAAGGCAAAGTCATAACTTTAGTGCAGAATAAGGGTCCACAGCTAGTGCCAATGAAAACATCTGCTTACAGAGATAGTTTAATTATTTTTCTTAGTACTTTCTAGATAAAAGCAAAAATGTGTGGTCTCTGAGGAAACTCAAAACAGATCTCAGGTCAATTTCAGACACATTGAATAAGTATTTTCTTTGTGTAGCTTTCCCAGACTTTTCTATTCCTTTATACTGCAGCATCCATAACTCCCTAGCGCAATAATACGGATGGGGATGGTGATACGTGGGGGCAAAGGGAAGGGGTAAGTCATTATGGGAAAGGAAACAAAAAGACTAGGAACCAAAACAAAACTAAAAACAAAGTAGTTCTATGGACAGCACAGCAATGGAAATTACTTTAGAGGTTCTTGGAGAATAAAGAAATGCTAACCACTGCAGACCATATGGAAGTTGAGAGGTTTTGATCCATACCTGGGATAATCTTTGGAACAATGAGGCCTAGGGACCAAGGCAAGCCACAGACGACAGCAACTGCCACTATTTCCCCTAGAGAAACCCTTTTGCTTTGAGGCATGGGCTGGAAGGAATCTTTTCATCACTAACAAGGGGCTGGTCACTGTAAGCACACACAGCGTACCACATTTGTGCTCACCAGCACATGTACAACACCAGTGCTCAAGCAGTATGCTTGAATGGAGTGGCCACAGGATGAGCTGGAATGATTAATAGCCTCTTCTGCCATTCACAGTTCTCCAGACTAAAATTTAGTGTCATGCCCCTGAGCTCAATCTCAGCCTATTTGCATGCTGTAATGCCCAGCAAATATTACCTGGGCCTGAGGTTTCAGAGTTGCCTACACAGACCATAAAAAGGGCACCTCATGGGTCTCCAACCTGATAAATATCCCATCTCTGCTGACTTTAAATCAAGTGCTGGTTTTGAGTCAATAGCATTACTCCAGGGAGTTAGACTGACCACCTTTCAGCCAAGTCAAGCTATCAGCACCTGGCTTCCATTTCTGTAGATCTTGAGCAAGAGCTGCAGAAACTTCTGAGAGGAATAAATGCTGCTCTCAGCTGTCATACGCAAGGGCTATTGCAATGCTTTCCAAAAATAGCCTGAACGTAGAGGAGCAATTTCAAATGCTGCTTAACCTCTTGCTTTTTGAAACTATCACGACCCTAGCAAATAGTATCAAAAGGTGCAGCTTTGGAAAACAGTGGGTTTTTTAGGAGAATGACCATTAAAAGATTTTTAGAATACAACACAATTATCTGTGCTGATGACAGAGGTTGGGACTCTCTTTGACCCTTTTTCAAAGAATATATTTATTTTTTAAATAATTTGATCTCTCTTTACTGTAAACAGGCAATGAATAAACTGTCATGAAAGAGGGCAGGCGAATGAACAGGGGAAAGAATCTTTAACAGAGAGGACTCTTTCATCTGTACAGCTATTTCCTATGATTTATGTGGCAGCTGAAACTAGCTCTTTGCTAACAATATAGTCAAATATTGCATTATTCTACTAAACAGGAACACGCAGAAAACTTCTATGGAGCTATGGGCTCTTTCTGAAGATTAGTGACAATAAACTAATTATATTCTCCTAAATTAGTCCTTCACTTTCTTATTTTCTAAGTATTTAAATAACTTCTGGTACAGATAAGCATTTCTGGTTGTTTGATGTAGCACCCAATATTTAAGTCATCACCCGGCTAGTGTCTTGTTTTTCATTTGCAGACATAACCTTTAGAGGGGAATACAACCTTGAAAAGAGAATCCCCTGCAGAGATCTTTTCTTTACCCAAGCCACTTCTCAGACCCACTTCACTGCTTGAGCTGTGCCCTAGTTTGGTTGTGCCTGAAAGTTATCCCTATATGTATCTCTTGGAGGAAAAGCATCAGCAACACCTCACCCAGAGTCTCAGACTGCCTCCAGTTAGTCAGTAGTTCCCCTGTATGATACTCCTTCAAAACAACACCCATGTTCCTTGCTAGCAGCCTCCGCAAAAGGTAGTGGCATGGTGCCTCCTCTCTGTTTCTGAACCTTCATATGCCCATCCATTCATAGGCTGATGTTTGCACTTCGAAAAAATGCTAAAACATTTATTGTAGTGGCAGGGAAAAGGATATGGAAAAGGATATGGAAAAGTAAAGGAAAGCCTTAGGTTTTTCTTCCCCGATCTTAAGCCTATTTGTTGATCTGTATAGTGCTGGCTACACCTAGACTGTGTTAAAACCCAGCTAGCCAGCTCCTCGTTGCAACCATCGAAGGTGATCTAGCTGAGTTGGCCAGCTCCAGCTAAGGGCACATCCTCTTTCTCAGCATTGCTGTGCTGCTGGCTAAGCCCCTCATTGCACAAGTGCAGACCCCCAGAACAGCCCTGCAACCCATCTTTGCATTCACTCCTGCATTTGCCTATGTGATTTCTATCCACTGTATGACACAAAACATTGTGTGCCTGAACAGAGCCTCTTTCCATTTAGGGAGCTGAGTAAAAAAAGTTGCACTGCCTGAATTGATAAACCATCCCCTTCTTCACTGCTTTCATCTTAGTCTTGGCAGTGAGCTGCCATTGTAAGCAGGGATGAGCTGCTGTCAAGAGACAGGCGGCAGGAACCAGCTCCTTCAGGACATCACTCTGTAGCATCCTTAATAGACCTGGGAAAAACAGTTTCTTCCACCCTGTCAGCCTTGCAGTACAGGTTGCAATACACCCCTGCTTGAAAATATATCCCTGTTGTGAACATTCACATACCTGCTAGAGACTTGAACATCAGTGAGATGTTCAGATTTACAGTAGCACTGGTGTGACTGGAAGGAACAGTGCTGTTGTGCTTTGCTGATCTCTACAGCAGCAGAAAATCACCTGAGTGAGATCTCTCTGGGAGAAGGGAGAGGTTTTGCACTGGTTCCCTGTAGCTCTTTCGTGGTCTAATTTCTGTAGAAAAGAGTGGCAACTGGCTGAGACGGGAATAGAAGAAATGCTTGTACATGACTAATGACTGGGAAATATGAGGCTGTGGCAACTTCTCATTTCTTCATAGCTTTGGCAGAAGGCAAACATTTTACACTTCAGTTTGACATACAGACTAACTGCAAACCTGTAATTCCTGATATCCTAGAGACCTCTATTCACCAAGCAAGTCCCAAAACACTTCAGCACACCTATCCCTAGAGAAATATATTGCTTTAAATGACAACATGCCATTAAAAGTTCCTCAAAATATAGCAACTTTGAGGAGTAGTTTTGAAGCACTTTTCTCCCTGTTACAATTAAATTTCAAAATAACGGATTAAAGTCTTTGGTCTATAAAGACCTCTACAGTGATTCCGCAGCCAAATTGCAACAGCATATTGAGAGCCCCCACACACGTTTTAAATGTCATTGATTTTCAAACAGAAAATGGTTTACCCTTTGACTACCAGTGACAAACGGTTTAGGGCAATACTCACCGTTTAAGGAAATCTGGGAAGATGCAGACTGTTCTTGCATGTTCCTTATTTGTTGCTGGGCAGTTCTTCTCCACCTCTCTTGTCCTCTGGCCTTTCAAACTGCTATCTTTCCCATATCCTTACTGCAACAAACCCCCCTGCAAGTGCATGCAGTGGAAAGGGAGAAATTACCTTCTTTTTCTGTTAAAGCTTCTGTCAGAGTGCTAAGGGACAAAGCAACAACACTGTCCTTCTTTGTGTCTTGTCTCAAGCTGAGCACTTAACAGGTCAAATGGAGTCAGTCTGTACCCTGCTGCCAGGGGCTGGGGCTGAAGCCCTGAGGTTAGTGTTGAAATTAGTGTTGCAAGCTTTGCAGATTTCTCTCCTGCTCATGGCCTAAGGCCCAGTCGATACCTCTGTGTCCCTGCCACTCAGATCACCTCATTCATTAAGTCTCCTAAGAGAGAAGACCTGTTCTGTCTTTCTTTTTTCTTATGTCTGTCTAGGGCCAAAGCAAGAGGGAGGTAAGGAAACTCACCACTTCCTAAAGGATGAAAACCAGCAGTTGTCCTCAAAACAATAAGAAAAAAAAAAATGCCTGAAACCTCAGCCAATGCCAGCAGTCTCAATGGCAGTAGCAGAAACACAGCCCCACTGGCACAATCCTTGCAAGAAACTGCTCCAGCCCCTCTCATACAGGGAAAGCTTAGTTAGAGCTTCATAAGTAATTCAGCAATTGCTGCTCCCTCTGTTCCTCTGTCTGACCTTCTCCTCTTTCCCTCCACTAATTACTATTAATCCCACCATGACAGTGGAAATAAGACAGGGTATGGCCATGGCAGTAACAACAGTCACATCAGATAAACAATTTGAGGGTGAATTGCATTGCTTACTGCCTTGGAGGAGTATAGCAAAAGGACCAGCTGTGCTTTGTACACCATGAGTTTGACTGCCATATTATCTCCTTCTCTGAGACAAACATTATTGCTTTCTTTATGGGTGTCTCTGCAAAGGCCGACTGTTGATTTCTGAGACGGCTGGCAAGCAGAGGATTAAGAAGCTTGATTCCCAGCAGGTGCATAGACTATGTTCAGACGATCCCTTGTACACCTCAGACCTCACATTTTGGCAACAAATTATTGCCAGGTCTCAAAATGACATTATCTACAGCGTGAAGACTTGCTGCAGGGAGAGCATGTTGGAATCTGTCCCTTCTGCTGAACTTCTGCCAACAAAGGCTCTAATAAATGCTGCCTAAAATATGCCAGCTGTGCTGTAGTTGCTGGTGACCACATAGACTTCCCTTTTCCTTATCCACCACCACAGGCCATTCCACCTGCAGACACAAATTCATGCCCATGCCTCTAGGAGTCATCAACACAAAAAATGTCTGAACAAAATCCCTTTGCACATTATTTCCAGCTGTCCTATCACAGAGTGATAGATTCATCTCCACTGGGATAAAAGAACATAGTGGCAAAGCGCATCAGTGTTAAAGATCAGTGACTGCATCTTCAACACAGTTTCCCTGAAAAGTTAGGTTTATTAACTTCTGTACGCCCTGGATATATGTGTCCTTCAAAAGGCTCACCCAGAAGGAGATGGCAGGTAACACACTTCCTGTTTCAAGTGTTATGGAGCTCAGGGAGTGAGCTGGGCTCCTCTCCAGACCCCTGTGCCAGGCCATGAAGCTGTAGCCCTCCTGGTCTGCTATAGACCCTCAGCACCCCTCCTCTTCCTCCTTCTCCATCTGCTGCTCAGAAACACAGCCCTTTCCTGCTCTCCTCCTGCTGTGAGAGCTGCTGCTGTCACCAGCCTTCCCTCCCAAGCAGAGCCAGCCACCTGCTTTGACCAGCATTGTTTCAGGTGGCACCAGCTGGCATGAGCCAGGAATGGATTCAGCTTGATAATTACCCCTTCAGCCTTCCTCTCCAAGCAAAATCTGAAAAGATACTGCATTCCTGTCCTGCAGCTGATGCATGCAGCCCTGTCTTCCATTTTCACAAGATGTGCAAGACCCACTCAATTAAACTGGAGCAGATTGCATTTGACCAAAGTCCTCTGCACAGATCCACCACCTGCAACACTGCTGTGTCTTGAAACAATAGCTCAAAACCTTTACATCAACCCAGGTCTGGTTTGCTCAGCTTTAATTTGGGTACCACGGTAATGGGCTGTGTGTGCAGCACCACTGGACAACTACTCTTCTAACCTGTATTGCCCTCACAGAAAAGCCTGACCTAAAACAACGGGGCACAGAGACCCTTAGGTGTGCCACTACAGAAGTAGAGACCTACTCTCAAAGCCAGTTAGACATCAGAAGAAGATTTTGAGAAGGAATCTTTAGCAATGTTCTGTTGCTAGATGTTTAGCAATGTTCTGTTTTGTTCTAGATCAAAGTAGTCGTCTTTGCCATGTGCTCCCGTGATGATTTCATAATACAATTTGCTCTTCTCAAATGTTGAGGAGGAAAGCCCTGGTATGCTCTCTCAGCATCCTGCTGTACGCCAGCACTGAGACACAGGAGTACCGCAGCAGTAGGTGATGCAGCAGGCATCCCAGGTGCTGCTTACAAAGCAGTGTCTGCTTTTTATCAGTCTACATTCCCCTTTTTCCTTTGCTTCCTTCTGCTGATGCTGCTGTGAAAGCCTCTGCAGTAGACAGGTAAGATAAGAGAATGGCAAGTGAGCAACATGAGCAATGGTACTGCAATGCCACTCGTTTCACAACTCCTCATAAATCAGTCCATTCAGCCACATGATTAACTTCGGAAGGGTGTTCAGAACCTATTGCCAAGCCTGTGGTTTGGCTGCCAGACCTGCTGTGTGATATGACATCTTGTCCCAGAGAAAGCTTTACACACCTGCTTTTGCCCTCTGCCTCCCCTGTCAGAGCGCAAATCCACACTGGGTCTATGCTTGCCACAGGCCTGGAAGAGCTCCTGATGTTTTTTCCCTCTCCTCTCTCTTTCTCCCTGAATATAAGTCTGTGAGATTGTCACGTAACCCATCCTTTCAACTTTGTCTCCTTGGTCACTTCCACTACTGATTCAGTCAGACATAAAGTGCCAGAAATCTCTGGTTGAAAGAAACAAAAATATTTCTGCACATGTGGACAAAAAGAAGCATTTACAAGCAGATGGATGAGAAAAAAAGTCTTTGGTGAGCTGATTAAACAGAGCAAAAATGTTCCTAAATTGAGTCATGGTTTGTTAGAGAAAACTCAGCTGAGAAAAAGGAGACTAAATTAAATCTGGGACTTAAATTGTCTTTGCTGGATGTATAACTCATTAACAAGATATCAGGCTCCTTTCAGTAGCTGATCTCAAAGCAATTGAGCCAGGACACGCATGCCACAAGCTTCCTTTTTAAATAAAGAAATCAAGCATTGTGGGATATGATTTATCCAGAAAATGTTGCAAAACTGGAAACAGGTTGCAAATTCCACAGGTCACAGCCCAGCACCCTCCTTCTGAGGTGCACCCAGTCAGCAAGACTCTAGGAGTCACAGTGACACCAATGGTGGAACCTGCTGCCCCAGCACAGAGGAGAGACAGTCCTAGCCCGTCTCTCCTTGCAGACTGTTACTCCATGGTTTTCCCAATATGCACATTTGGGGGCATAGGTGGGGAGTGCTTCCCCAGCATCCCAGCATCCCTTCGTCCCTTCTCCCTGCCCTGGCCCTGGAGGGTCTCCCCAGCAGAGAAGAGGAAGAAAGTGCAGGTGGGTGAGGCATTTGCCTGAGAACATTGAACCTTTCACTCCATTTATTGCTGCAACACAAACACTGGTTTCCTTCTCTCTTAGTTGTACCCAATGGCTCATTGGAAAATCACAGTGATTTTGTTAGATACACAAATTGCTGCCATAAATGGACTCTGAGCACAATCTTATAGACACAACCCACATGCTTTCACCTACAGAAAGGCTGAAGGGGGAAAAAAAAGGATCAACAAAAGAGGAATCTCTATACTTTTATTTTTAAGGTCTAGCCAGGCTGCAGCTCCCAGGCAGCATTTGTCCTCCTGCCCACCCAGTCCCAGCAACCACTGCCAGCACGGGCAGAAACACGTCATTACTAGGGACTAAAATTTGACACTAGCTCCCCACATGTCATTTGTGTCCCTCTGAGCAGCCTTGATTTCAGCGATCATGCACAAAAGCCAGTTCTGAACCTTTGCTCGAGGGCAAGGGCCTCTGCACTTCTCTTCTCCTGAACACAGACCCTGGCTAAAGCTGCTCGGGTTGCGTGTGGTGCTGAAGGAACGAAGCTGCTGCTCTGGAGAGCCTTAAGCCTACAAGTGGATAAAGGAGTCCCAGCTGGATGGGAGAAAGACGGTGAATTGAAAAGTCAGGACAGGCGTCTCTTTTCAATTCAGTGTTTGCTCAGGGCTTTGCCTACTGTGCCCTGCTGTGTGTTTCAGAGGACACAGCTCTAGCGCAAGTACCCAGTTAAAAACCACAGTGGGAGGCTCATGAGACAGAAAGGACCTAGAGCCCTCAGCTGTACTGACACATTTTGCAGTGCACCTTGATAACTTCTGAGCCAATCCTTCTAAGTACATTGTGTTTTTCATCACTGCATGAGTGACAATTACTGTGTAGTATGACCTTAAAATACACACTTCTAGTGTGTATTTTGGAGCCACACCACAGCCCATCCACATGATTACAGATTACACTGAGGATCTCCTAGGAAAGCATCTTCAATTGTCTTTGAAGCCTCACTAAAAAACCACTACATTTGCCAGTGCTTACCACTAGTGGTAATAACCTGCAGTTCTGTGACACCGACATTCAGGAAAAGCTGAATGATAGCTTTGGACAATAATGTGTGTTTGGTTTGCTTTTTTTTCTTTAGTAAGCACAATCATTTTTACTGACTCCTGCCAGATCTCAGAAGGGCAGTCTGCCACCAGTTGTTTTTTGTTACCTGCAGACTTAAACATTCAGTATTGGAAATACAAAGAACAAATAATGTACAGTCAACGAGTACACTTGGAGTTTACACCATCAAAGTTTCTGGCCCAAAACTGAGCATCAGAAGCCTCAGTTGCAAGGCACGACTTAAGTCTCTATTTTAATCTGATATTCCTCGAGAGACAGAGCAATCTCTTTGCAAGGTATTTGGCTTTGCATGGGGTGCTTGGCTTTGGGCAGCCACCTTTCAGATCAGCTCACCTTTCCCTAAAAGCTTGATGCCAGCACTTGATCATACTCATTGTCCTGATTTGCTTATGACTCAAAATGAAACAACTCCAGAAAGGAAAACCAGCCACCAAAGAAACGACTCTTACAGTGGCAATGCCATTTTACTGTTGTAATCCCACACCAGGATGGATGCTGCTAATTAGAGGATGGGGGTTTTCCTTACCTCGCTGATGAGGGACGAGTGGGGCTGTTCATATACCCAGTTATCATGGCAAGTGGTGAGTGGCAGGTGGCCCATGCTGTGATTGCCATAGTGGGCAAGCGGGCTGGCGCAGCTGACGGAGGCATCCCATGCGACATCCAGCCTCTCACACTCCCCACTGGACGACTTGTTCCCCAGGTGCAGGGGCAGTACTGTGAAGTTTCGTTCCTCTTCCAGCGTCCAGCCACATCGTTTACTTAATTCAGCTGCCCCAGGGATCCTGCACCAGAAGTTGTCTGGTGCCCGCCCAAGGAAAACCACGCTTGCAAACAGGGAAGAAAAAGTTATGCCTGTCTGGCTAAGGAGGAAAAAGACCCTCTTTTGAAATCTTCCGAATTCCCCAGCTTCCTTCAAGACCTCATCAAAAGATGGCATTATGTGAGGTGGTCAGTCCACACGGAGACACAGAGACACACAGAGACACAGGCAGGGACAGACACGGGAGTGTGCAGCGCTGCCCGTGGCATGAGCGAAGCCAGAGCGGGGCGCAGCTGCAGGCAGGCATGCAAGCGCACCCTGGCACACACGAGGAGACTCAGGGCAATTTAAGTGGCACAAGGCTTACACACAGCCGGGGAGAAGTGAGAGCTAAAGAGCACAAACATATTGTAGGAGAGGAGGGGCGTGCATTTCCTATTCATCTCGAATGTTAAACAGATTATGTAATAAATCCAGTTAACTCCTTCGGGGCCAGTGAGGTGCAAATGCCAGCTCCCACTGTGGCTGAGATAAATTAATAGGTGCCAGGGTAAAGCAGAGAGTTAAATAGGAAAGAGCACAGAAGCTGTTGCAAAAAGCATCATGAGTGATGCAGGCTCTGTGGAGTGGCAGGGGCAGGAAGAAAGTTGTTCCAAAGAGACCTATGATCTTTCCTTCAGCAAATAGAAATGAATACTGTGGTGAAGTTTAATTACTTCTCCAAAGCACTACTTCAGTGTTTGTACAGATTTAATTTGCAACAGCCATTCCCTTCTGTAGCATAAATAAAGTGAGAGTCACAAACTGCAACAGTTCAAAATCCATGATTTTTCTTTTAAAATTTGATCTACCTGTTCAAGAAGACTTTTATATGACCTTGCTAATTTTCATTTCACAAAATTTTCCAAATATTTAAGAGAGAAATGACAGTGTTTCTTACTCAAAAATTAATGGAAAACAAGTTATTTCACTTTTTTACTCAGCCATTTGTTTGAGGGTGGGGAGAAGAGTGCATTTTGTGTGCATGTGAGCACATCTTGTGCAAAACCCCCTAAATCAAATCAGATATGCAACAGTGGGGTTTTTTGACTTTGTTCAGGACCATGAGGTCCATGGCCACTCTATTTTATCATGAGAAGGAGCAATAGGACAGCATCTGTCAAAGATGTTTCCTGCAATACCTTGTCTCTGGTTACCTACCACTTTGACCCTGTGTGTCTACGGTTTTGAAGCAAAGTACAATTTCTAAAACAGATCCAGATCAAGGAAGGCTTTGATTACTCTACAGGGTATCTGACTTGAGCTTTTTAACAGACATGAAGGCTGATGCTGTGGCATGAGTTCAGCAAAAATGCAGATTACTAGATGGGTACACTGCTGTGCTTGCATCAGAACATGATCTTAAAGAAATTTTGTTTGATGCCTGGTTGTGCTGTTTCATAGTAATCAAGCTTAGAGGCCATGAACTCATCACCTTCGGGTCCAGGTCTGTGCCTGAGGAGATGAGGAACTCTGAATTCAAACAAGAGAAGCTCTTTTATCCCAACAGGGCTAGTTAACTAGGAAGTCAGTCATGGTGAGACGTCAAAGGTAACATGTTTTTTTCTGACAGCTTCCAGCATTTGGAGAGAAGTCTCTGTAGGGACTACCACAAAGATACAAAATGGGGACAGAACCTGATAATCAGCCAGTGCACTGCTCTCACAGCTCTGCTCAAGGATTTATTAAACAACCACTGCTCTTCAAGTTATTACCCCAATACAAAAATGTTGCTTGTACCTCTGTTGAATATTACCATAGAATCATAGAATGGTTTGGGTTGCAAGAGACCTTGGAGATCATCTAGTTCCAACTCTCCTGCCATGGGCAGGGATACCTTTCACTATTACACTAAAGAATACTAGCTCAACTCTGAATCATAAGGGTTATTCCCCTGTACGCATGTATGACTGTAGCTGTGCTTGGCATTTTACCTGTTTCAGAAGCCCATTGGCCACCTCTCATCAGTGGATTTGAACCAGATTCATCTGAGGGAAAATTCGGTCCACTTTTGCAACATTGCTTCTGTAGCTACTTTCTTTCCCAAAAGAAAGCATGGTCTAGTAGCTGGTTGTCAAAATATCACACATCTCATCCATTTTGCTCTTGTTATGCATAACATATGCATTGCAGTCTTATCAGACCAGAAACCAGGAAGCTTAGCAGCTGAGAGAGATCAGCACTAAGGTCCATGGCAGCAAACATCTGCGAGTCTCCCCAACATTCCTCGCAGCTACACTGCTGATCATCCAGACAAAGATTCACTCAGCAAAATCATTTCAACTGTCTGGCATACTTGATGTTGAAGTGACCTTGGTTCCTCAATGTTAACCCATGTTTTCAGTTCTCAGTTCAAAAAAAGTGCTTATCAATATTTGCCACCATATCAGTGTACTGCAAGACTCCAGTTTGTCAAAGAAATATAAAATATCCCAGTGACAGATGCACAAGAGTGTGCATTAGTGAATTTATTCTATAGAAAGCAATTCCCAGCTTCCACATGGTTTTCCCTGGAACTTCAGTTTTGTGTGCTGTGAGAGCTGAACACATCTAAGGACAGGAAGATGATGGGTTTGTACACAAAGCCTATAACTGTAACCTCATGGAAGAGTGCCTTAAAATCTTTGAATACAGATCTCAGGGTCACACCATCATTTTAAACATTTTATTCTATGCATCCAGTAAAAAGTTACGCTTTTTAATACTGGGAAAGAAGCAAGGGAACAAAGAGCCAAGGAAGATGACTGGTGAAAAAGTCAGAAGCAGTAAAAATAGATGTGGAGAACATAAAGGGGGGCGGGGGGGAAGAGTGGAAAGGCAGCAAGCCAGGGTAAGAGCAGTTGCAGAAGTGGTGATGAGAGGGGAGCAGAGGAGAAAGAGATATAGAAGGAGAACTAAATTACAATCATGCACATCTTCACTTGAAGCTCTGTTTAGAAGCCCAAATGTCACAGCTATTTCAGGCACAGAATGAAAACTATGTCGTGTAGAGAGGAAAGCACATACACTCCCTGTACACACATGGCACTAGACTACCATTTATACATGCCTAGATGACAGCATAAGATATTTGGATCAATACCTACTCTGACTGAATCCTAGAAAGTTAAAACTTTACTGCAACACTCTGGATAACCTTTGCCGGTGCATCAGATAATCACTTAAAAACCTCAAAGTCCTCTTTGGAACACTGCAGGCAATGGGGCAGTGACATCAGCTACTTTGCAGGCACCTGAGGACACCATACTACGTAACAGCACTGATAAAGTTATGCGGTTCCTTGATAAAGTTACGCAAAAGCCATGATCTAGGTTTGTGATCCTCTACAAACACATGCCTCTTGCTAAACAAAAGAGAGCCTGTGAACAAGCTTGGGCAGTAATCCTTCACCCTGACTGTTATCTCGTTGCTTGATACAGCTTCATATTGCACCAAATATTTGTCCCCCAGACAAAACTACTAAAGACTAGATAGCCCTAAGCAGCAGGGGTGCAAAACAGTCAGCTTCATGCCTAGGGCCAGAAGACTGCCTACACCAGCCATTTCTTCCACTCTCCATGCCAGAAGGGGTGGGGATCTCCACAGCCCTGCATTTGGGGGCTACCCATTCCTACCCTAACTGGTGATCCCATAGAAGAGATGCAATAAGAAGCCAGGCAGTAGCAGCTCAAAGTACATTGCACAGATGTTAATGGCAAAGCTTGTTTCACAGCGGAAGATGGCAGGAATAGAAAAGATATAGGAGCACAGTGTTGGAGATTAAATAAATAGTGGATTTTTTCAGATCAGAGTGAGCCTCTTCATGGGGCAATCAGAGATGTTTACACTCCCCTCTCTCACACATGGCACAATTACATTCCAGGTCAGGACACTACATTACATGCAGCTTTTTCTCTGAGAGTTCCTGTATTTTGGCTTTTGTTGCTGTTTTTTTCCACTTCACTTTGTTAATTCTTCTTCTTCCCACACCCACTTTCATCTGCTTTTATCTCCTTTCTCTTCTTCCAGATTTCCTCTATTTCTTTCAAAAAGGTGGCAACTCTACTCAATGAAATATGTCCTTTCCCAGGCCTCCAGCTCAACTTAGTGAGCTGTAGGCTGACTTTGAGACATGGGAAAAGTCAATTCCAATCAACAGGGTTTCCACCTTTTGGCAATCCATGAAAGCAATGCACAATGCATTAGACTCCCCTCCCTCACTATTTCCATGGACTTTAGGCTATTTTTACCATCTTGGTTCCAAGAACAAATATAAATAAATTTAGTTCTAGGAACTGTAGCGTACAACAAACAACAACCAGTGGGATCTGTACTCATGCTAAGACAGCAGCTGAAACAGCAGAGGAAAATGGGGACATGAGAAGAGAGGGGAAAATCCAAACAAGGGAGGAAAAAATGTAGAGAGTGAAAGGAAAAGCAAAACAGAAGCAAAGAGGTTCCTGTTTCTCTCCTCACAGGAGAGGATAAACCAGACCAGAAGTGGCCACACTGAAGACAGACCATATCTGTCATTTTGAACACATGTAGGTAAAAATCTTACACCAGGAGAGGAAGCCATTCTAAATCTGTAGCCTGCGCTCATTCTCACAGCCTCTGCTTTTTCTCCTGCTGCCATGGTGCAAAGGATGGGAGGCACACAGGGTTTAAGTGCCCACAGCTCCCCCAGGCTCATTCCCAACAGCAAGGTCTCCCTCCCTGCCACACCACACCTCTCCTTGCACAGGCTCTTTCTTGGGTAAAGCATTCTCTGCTGCGAGGCAAGTTGGATTTTGGTGGGTCCGTGCCTTATTACCCAAACCCAGTGGTGTTTCACTACCTCAGTGCTTGCATAGTGTTCCACTTTGGCTGTTGGAGAAGATCAGGTACCACATATTTGGGTGCTTTCAGATAGCCTTCCTCACTGACTTTAAACATACTTAGGGAAAGCAGCAGAAATATGTGGCACTCCATGCACAGCTGGGAACACCAGCTCAGGATCTGAGACAGATTGAGGAGCTGAAAGGGCTCGTCAGATTCTTCAAGGCCAGATGAAGGAAGGGAAGACAGAGGAAAAGGGGTTCCTAAACACACATTTTCGTAGTCTATATGTGGCTTCCCTCATCCTTTTCCTCTTCACCCAGTCACTCTGAAGGCCAGTGGAGAGGTTACACCAGGCTCTACCTTCCTGTTCAGATAAATATATCCTATTCCCACAGCATGTCTATCAGGATCCTTGCTAATGACTCAGAATAAACAAGTGTTTTGGCCATACGATAAGACAAGCTGAGTTCACCAGAGGCTATTTCACACAATGAAACAAACAAGGTATATTCCAGAGAAAGGTGTAAAGGCCTAATAAAATTAAATTAAAACATCCCCCCTCATGTTATTAGATAGCTGTAAATCACAAAGTTGCTTCCCCTCTCAGCCGCACCTGCCTGAAGTCCTACCTGGAAAGATGGCAAAAATCACATAGGTTTTGTTTGTGATTCCTAATCATTGCACATCCCTCCCCTGTGATTCAGTTTCCATCAAGTTTGGAAGCAAATATTTCTAAATACTTAAAAAATGGCTTTGCATTAATGGTTCTAGATCCATTTTGTGACAATAAAGGTGAAACTTTTTCACTTTATCAAGGATGGTGTCAATGTAATGAAGAGTCCTGGGAGTGCCCCTCTAGCTATTCTGAAGGAGGACTTCTATTAAAAAAAAAAGGAGAAAAAAAATGCAAATGAAAACCCTTGCAGAGTTTCTAACTTTAGGGTTTTTTATCTCCCTTCAGACAGTTTCCCAGTTTGCTGTTATATTGAATATTCCCAACAAGCCTTTTTTGTGGCCTTTCTATTGCATTTTTATTGCTGAGAACTCTCGGGAATGTAAAAGAACCAAGCTGGTCAGTGTAACAAAAATACTAGCATTCATACATATGAAAAGGTAATAGAGCAATTCTCCTACACCACCACCATCCATCTTATGGGCAACTTTGGGTAGAAGCAGTATGATCTGATATAGAAGATAATTCAGGTTCAAAATACTGCATGAGCCTTAATATCTAGCTGATCAAACTCCACATGGGAGAATTAATATACATTTCATATTTATGTGAAAAATTACTTAATGTCAGCAAATTCCAGTTTCTGTCTTTCCAAGACAGTAACAAATTATTTTTAAAACCACTGAAAAAGAATGGAGAAACAGCTCTGCAGAAACTTAAAAAAAAAAATCTGCAGGAGCAGAGTAAATTCAGAGCAGCAGCCGAGACCCAGCACACTCCAAATGCATCAGCAAAAGTTCCAGTCATCCTGAAAGTATGGATGGGAACTAGTAATTCCTCAGTGCTTTTCCCTAATCTTCCTGTAGCTGTTTTTGGAAATCCTTAGCAGTAACAATCTATTTATAGTTCACTTGCTTTTTGCAGTTTATCTCTGCTATAACATTGTGTCCTTTGTCCTAGCTGCACAATAACAACCCAAAGGAATTCTTTACAGCTAGGTTCTCACCTCCTGCTTGATTAACATGCTTTATTAATAGGAAGAAGGACTGGACGACTTTCATCAGGACACTTAGCTGGACATACATGCTTTCTGTTCAAGATCCAGCACTTAGCATACTACTTTAAATGGGCATTTTTGGATACGTGGCCCCACCACAGGGTACTTCAGTTGCTCAGTACTTTCAGTTGTTTCAACATTTATTTGATTTTAAATGTCAGTATATTTATTACACGGGATTTATTCTGTTTTCCCTTCCATAGTAAATGTTCCTGAGTGTATTTAAGAAAACATACAAATATGTAAAATCTGATGTGGAGATGCAAGGCAAGAATGATTCAACAAACATTCAAAAATCAAGGAATTGTTTTCATTCATCTGAGTTCCCAAAATCCTGAGCAACCAGAGGAACTGAAACAAAGGCCAGTTCAAACCGGGTGTATCTGAAAAGGGTGCAGCAGTTGTATCCACTTTCCTATGAAACAATTCTGCAGTGAGTAGGTGGAAAGTGTAATACCTGCATCTTGGGTTGCTAGACCAGCTAATATAATGCAGGTTGCAGAGGAAGTCCTGGAGAAGGTTTCTATATTTCTAGGCTGAGCTTTCAGTCATCAGGGTCTACAGACCAAACTCAGACCTTAATAGAGGACCCTGCATAAGCGGAGCACAGCGATTAGGAAACTTGGAAACTTGGTAGGTGTTCCCTGGCAGTGTTACCATGACACAGCAGGTGGAAAGCCCTGGGCACTGGGAACTGGAAGGCATTGTCTGCAAAAGACTATTCTTCCTACTGGCAAGGTTGCTCCCATTGGCAGCTGGTCTCAGCAGAAGGTGTGCAACCCTTGATTCAGCCCTTGCAGCCATGCAGTAGCCAAGAGCTGGGACTACTGGATGATGAAGGGACATTATCAATCACAGACAAGGAATGGGACCACTGCTAATCCCAGTTCCATGCTGGCCAGCATTCCCAGTGGAACGGGGAATTCGGGAGGTCTTGGAAAGTCTGGGACAGTGGCATTCACTGCCATGATGGGTAGCCCTCCTGGGGGGCAGGCCCACCATCCATCCTTCAGGACAGCTAGTGTTTCCAGTCCCACTTGTCTGCTCCTCTGCACTGAGATGAAGAGATGGGGAACAGACTGATTTTGGTAAACAAGAAGTTCCCAGACTAACTGCCAGCTCCTTGGAACTTAGACTTAAGAGACTAATCCAGAGATGAACTTTATGAAAAGATTATTTAGATAATTAGTTCATATGGTATTTTTAGAAAAATGATAGCTGAAGAAAAGCAAAAGGGATTTACTTTGGGTTTGTTAATAAATGAAATCAAATTACCATATAATTTCCATATATACATCAGTACAGCTGCTGGCACCATCCTGACCCCTCAAACTACTATACCCCTCAAGTGCTGTGGACAACAGCAAACTGCTTCTGGGCCAGTGGAGCCAAGATGTTTATGTTCCTGCATAGGAAGCAGGCACAAGCATGGACCTCATCTTCTCCTCGGCTGCAGTATGACTGTGGACCTCACCACCTTCCCATGGGGTGGGGAGGAGCAGAGCCCAACCCAGCCTCACTGCCCAGCTAGCGCAAGCTGGCAGAGCAGGCCTGAAACGCGATGCGTATGTCAGACCAGTTGTGCATCCAAGGAAGGCTGTCTGTCACATACTTCCTGCTTTGTAGGTCCTGGTTGTCATTCTCCCACCCCTCATCCCAGCTTGGTGGAGATTTAAAGGCAAGTTCATAGACCTCCTTCCACTTCACAATCATTTTCCTTCTGTCCTTCCCTTCAGCAGCGTGATTAAAATGACAATTTATACTAAAGTACCAGGAATGCCTCATTTATCCTGATAACAGCTTGGAAGCCCTTTGTTTATCTTTTGGAAATCTAACGTCTTGACAGACGATCGTTCGCTGATTTTTCTATATTCAGGGAAGTTTCTTGGTTTTTCCCATCATATAATGCTTTGTTCTTATTTTATTCTGCTCCACCTCAATTTACCCTCCTCTGAAAATGCACCTTTCAAGCAAGTCCAGTTTTCTTCCAGACAAAATAATAAACTTGAAAACCTCTGCGTACAATATGAGAAATCTATTCTCCTGTTGGTCTCCTGTTCCAGAAAACCAAGAATCCAGGGGGAACACTAGCTTTGTGCCCAACATAAGGAGGCCTCGGGCCTTGCAGCCACAGTTCCAGCTGTGATCCCTCTTAGTTCATACTCTGCCAAGATTTTTTAGAGATTCATTGACTCGGGCCGTGTCCAGACTTCTGTGTACAGAGACTGCAGAATTTTTGCCAGGAGGGGATTAGAGCACATTCTTAAGAAGCATGTTTTAAGAGGCAACGGGTACAAGCTGAACCACGGGATGTTGCCTTTGAACATCAGGAAATACTGTTCTACTGTGAGGGTGACTGAGTGCTGGAACAGGTGGCCCAGAAAGACTGTGTAGTGTCCGTCCTTGGAGATACTCAAAAGCCATCTGGGAATGATGCTGGGCAACCTGTTCTGGGTGGCCCTGCTTGAGCAGGGAAGGGGGTTGGACCAGATGATCTTCAGAGGTGCCTTCCAACCTCAACCAGTCTGTGATGATTCTATGTTTTTCCCTGTAAAGCTCCAAGCAACAGCAGTCTACATTACTTGTGCTAAGCCATTCTTCTGGAAAGGAAAACTGGATTTGTCTAACTTCACCTCTGCTTTCTTATGCTGTTGTCAGAAAATACTCTGTGTGTGCAAAAAAAAAAAGTACAGTAGTGCCAAATAGCAAAATTATTGCTGTTGGTTGCATGCTGTGGTGGTGCCACACCAGTTTTTTTCACCAGACATTGAGTCTAACCCTCACAATGCCTGTAGAGATAGTCACACTAGTAACACTTGAGACAGACTAATCCACATGCACCTCCAGCCTGTCACAGAATCGTAGAATCATATAATGCCTTGGTATGGAAGAGACTCAGAAGACCACCTAGTTCCAGCCCCCCTGCCATGCCCCTGAGGGTTGTCACCCTCAAAAGCCCCATCTTGCCAAGCCCTGCTGGCCTGTCACAGCTAGCTTGCTCTGTTGGGGCACACTGGCAAAAGGCTGACCGACCTGTACCTTCACAAACAAAATAACTGCATGAGGAGCTATAAAACAGCAACAGGAGAAATGGCAGAAAACAGGAGGATTAAGTATACGGTGAAAGGGAAGCAGTAGTTTAAAGGAGTTGATGACTCAGGTAGAA
The DNA here is from genome assembly GCA_013396775.1 of Cephalopterus ornatus. Taxonomy (NCBI): domain Eukaryota; kingdom Metazoa; phylum Chordata; class Aves; order Passeriformes; family Cotingidae; genus Cephalopterus; species Cephalopterus ornatus. Next base: position 62,593 of record VZRE01009061.1, read on the forward strand.
AGTAGGGAGGCTATTCTCTATGCTGTCATACAGCAGATAACAGATAGTGTAAAACCAGCAAAACTGGGGGCAGGAGGTTAAGAGCAAACAGAACAGTCTGTTTAGACAGGGATGAAGCTGATTAAGGAGAAAGTCATGGGAGGAGACAGCGTTGTGTGCTGCTTGTTTGCCCTGCTGCAAGGTGGCTGGCTGGCTCTGCTCACCCTCACCAGGTCTCCTTGGTTTCTTCTTGTCCCAGGCTGGTATTTGTTGCTGCCTCTGCCTCTCTCCCTGCCTGCAGGTGAGTTTGGCCTTGCTGAGAGCAGAGCAGCTTGTGGAGCAAAGACTTGCCTAAAATATTGTTAAACCCATGTGAGCTGGGCAAAGGGAAAGATGAGCAAAGCAGGCAACAGGCACAGAGGGAAAGAGGGAATAGGCTAGCTGGCACGATGACAGTACAGGGCCAGGTCCCCATGGGAGAGCTGCTGAGCTCCTCTGGTGGCCCCACAGCTCTGCAGATCCTGAGGGGACATGGAAGAGTTGAGACCAGTCAGGGGGCAGGGAAGAAAGTGGCGGTCACTGTGGACTTCTGGTCATGTCCAGCTCTGCATTAATTGCTTCTACCTCCTGCTGAGGGCAGAGGCACCACTGTGCCACCTTTCCCAGAATCATGTCAGCCACAGACGGCTCCATCCTCACCAATACAGCTCACACTGGCATCTGGGCATCCTTTTCGCTGCTGCTGCAGCCTTCAACTCCTCCCATGCTTTGCAGCCATAGAGTAACTATAGAGAAGCAGAGTGAGGCTTGGAGCCACTTCTGAAGGCTTCTAGCAGGAGGAGAGCCTGGATTAGACCTCACCAAAGGACTGGAGAGCAGAAGGGCTTCCTGGTTGGTCCTTCAGAAGTTGGTCTTCTGTGCAGGGAAAAATGACATCTGGGGCATAACAGGGAAGCTGCTGTCCCACCATCCAATTTACATCACATAGTCCGTGTCACTATAGCTGAGGTCAGGGATGGAGCTGATGCTCTCCTGGTGGCAGTGGGTTTCCCTTTATGATTCCTTTTTCTCAGAGAAAAAAGAAATACTCTGTATGCATGATACACCTGTGTGTGCGTGTGTGCACGTGTGTGTGCGCACATGCACCCGCACGTGTGTGTGCGTGCGTGCTTTTTTGGCTAAGGCTCACATTTCAGTGGTGCCACCATTGTGGTGGCAGCAGGCAGGGGCAAGGTGGCACAGTCTGCTCTCAAGGAGCAGCCGAGGTGACGTTTTGTGTGTGGAGAAATGATGCAAGACAGGGCCTGAGGCAAAGGCCCCTGGCTAGAAAAACTGAACCATGAGGAGTGTTTGCGGAAGAAGCAGGAATGCAATGAGCTTGAATGGAGACACAACATGTGGGCAGTGTGACTCTAGGATCAAGGAGAAAAATGAGGACATGCAGGGATGGACAGAAAACCCTGTGAGAGTTCATGTGCACACAGACGTCAGCCCAACTTGCATGGAGTCATGTCTTTTTAACAGCAAAACCTTCACCACATCACACTGAACTCACAAGGAGCTGTGAGGGTGAGAGCAGGGGTTTACATCACTGGCTGTCACCATGGTGTGGTGGGTACCACCTGAGCACAGGCTCCTGGTCAGTTGCTATGCCATGGCAGCAGGGAGGTCTTGTCCCCAGGAGGGGACCAAAAGAGGTCACAGAAATGAAGGGAAGCCCAACTGCTCATCCAGGAGTTGTCACTTTCAGATACAGATAAATAATGCTGAAAATCAATATCATTGACTATTAATGCAGAACTAATACTGCCACCACCTTCATATGGCATCCATGGGGATGTGGTGTTCCTGCACACTCTCACTCATCCTGTGTCACCAGTCACTCCTGGTGCTTGCCTAGAAAACCTTGGCTCATTTCGTTGGAGTTTTTGAAACTTTTCAGACATGGTTTAGTTTCTCACTTGCTATGCAGCCGTTTCTTTTAGCAGACCTAGGGGCTATTTTTTAAGATTAAGATTGTTGTTTCTCAGAGCTCACTGTTCCTAGAAACTCCAAGAAAACTACAGTGCAGACAGAAGTTTAAACAAAGTTCTTGCATGATATCATATGACTTATTTAGAGCTTTCCTCTTAACAGTGGCCACCTGTAGTTATCTCAGAGCATACACCAGTGTTACAGGATGTTCTTGATAAGAGTTTGAGAGTCTGCAGTGTTATTTTTCCATCTTTAGCAGTCAGATTTCTTCTGCATTGGGCATGGCTTTGCTGTCTGTTGGCAGCATGGATCAGCTCAGAAGAGTGTGAACCACCATAATGTACATCTGTCCTGGGAAAAGAGTCTGCTGAGGTCTACATTACCAGCCAGACCTATCCTGCCCAAACTCATTGAAACTCCTGCTGGGTATTGTCCTTGATAGCTGTATTTCTCTCTGCTATTCCCTTTGTGCCTGTGGCATTCAAGAAAGCACGAAGTGAAGCCACGCATATCCCAGACACCAGACATTCCTGATGCATGGGAGTGTCCACTACCAGATGGAGGTGCACTACCAGAGACAGTATCAGGCACAGAGGCTCTGGTAAGTGTGGCTTTAAGGCTCCTAGTGTTGTGTAAAAATTATGTATAAACATGCTCAGCTGTTTATGGTTTATCCAGAAAGTACTGAAGAGACTTAAAAGCATCTGTTCTTGCCTCCCTGTCTGTTGGCTTGGGTATGACCTGTCATCCAGGGGTTGGCCTTGAAACTGATATAAAAGCAGAGTTGGCATAGACCCTGTATCACATGCACTAATTCCACAGAAACATGTGTTTGCCTCCAGGTGATTCAGACTAGCTTTGAATGCTGTCTGACCTGGGAATCAGCACTGGTGTTATAGGTGTGGGACAATTCTGCTGCAGGTTGCAGAGCAAACATACCCTGAAATCAGGAGGAAAATCTGAGATCACTGTATCTAGTATCTTCTGCTCTAAATGAGGGGCAGACGCAGTCAAATATTAATGTTGCTGTGATGCATGTAACTATTGTCTGGCCCTACAGTATTACATATATTATGTATGTATTAACACATATTTTGTTGTATGTATGACTAAGTACAGCCAGTCACCTGGGTGGTCCCCATAGGTATGACTAACCATCCTGCCCACCCATTTCCAGTCTTAAGGACTCAGGGAGATAATTTAATGACAATATAGTCTCACAATTTTCTGATACACTCATAGTCCACTTACTGTTGTATTTATGGGAGCAGCCCAGTAATTCAGAAGTTATTGGTAATCTCTACTGAATGGGCATCTTGCTCCATAAGAGAGTCAGGACATACATCTTACAAGGTCACTCAGTCCAAAATATCTCAGTGGAGAACAGCCTGTACATTGTAAAACTGCCTGTGCTGTTGGCTCTGGCGTCTCAGTCTCGGGAAACCAGAGTGGGACCATGGCTGGCCATGCAGGTCACGGAGAGTCTGTTTGACCATCACCTGCTGAGTAATGCAAGACACACACAGGCAGATGCTGCTGTTACAGTATCTGAATTTGTGGCTCTTTCTGTGAATCCTTCTTGGACTTTGTCCTTGTTTTTATCTTTATTTGACTTCCAGGCTGAGCTTCTGCAGTCACTTAATTAACGTGCTTGACTTCATGCCTTAGTATCAGTCCACTGAGAATGTCTCTTCCACAGGGACCTGCCCTGTGCTCATTTAGCCAAATCCTCCCCAATCAAGAGAAGAGCTGTTCCGGCTCAACAGTGTTGCCACACCGGATTTATGGTTCATCAGTACAAAGCGCCAAGTTCAATGATCTTGTTCCACCCACTCCCTTAGCTGTAAAGTGGCTAAGCTTTCCCATGGATATTTCACTTCAAAAGATCTTGTTGAAGAGGCGAGCAACCCTACAGATGCTCAAAGGTCACATCATGATCTCACTGAAGCATGTGGGCAGCTTCTTCTCACCTACCACTGCCCCAAATAGGATATCTAATTGTGACTATCACTGTGTTGTTGCTTCTTCCACCACCAGTATCCACCCACTGCCTCATTTCTTACACTGGAGGCAGTTATGAAGGCACTTACTGCAGCGGGGAGGGAGGGGAGCAACAAACTTCATCGGGCAGCACAGCAGGACAATTACCACTGTGTGGGAAGACTCGACCAGAAAACGTTGCTCTCTATTTCCTAAGTCCTATTACACATGGTAAGCATTTGGTTTCAACCTTGCCTGCTAGCTAATTTCCTTGCTCTTGAATCTGACTCCCCCTACTTCTCTGACCAACTTCTTTTAGTCTACTTCTAGTTAGTCCCACTGAAATTTCAGTGGTCCTGGGGATAAAGTGAAGGAGGGCTATCTACATTCATAGTGGGTTGGTAGAGTTCAGTCCCAGTTCTCTACCAAAGACCAACTGCTTGTCTGTGAATGTTGGGTCTGTATGTTTCCTTTGGACTTAAACTGAGGCCTTCTTGCTATTGTTCCTTGGTAACATTCTTTATCCTTGCAGATTCTGAGAAATTGTGTTTTTGTGTTTGTATTATCTCATTCCTAGGTGCAACTGGAATTGTATCATCAGTGAACTCCACTGCCTCCCATAAGCATAGACAAATGCACAAATGTTCATAAAACCAAATTACAAGATATCAAACCCCAAACATTTACAGCACAAGATAAGAAATGGAAATAAAACATAAGTGCAGGAACTCTTAGCTTCTCTGGAAGGGCAGACTTAAGAGCACCTATTGTGGCAAGTATTGTTGGATACCTCCTCCTTTACTTGGGCTGCACCTCACTTGCACCTCTATGGTGTCAGAGGCAGCAGACCAGAACATGAAATCTCATAGACCAGTGTGCTGTTTCTCAGCTACAGTAGGGCTGGTTTTTAAAGCAATTTGAACAGAAGCAATAGCTCCATCCCCTGCTGAGCAGAAAGCCCTTTTAGAAACTTAAATGTCCGGACTAATAACGACTGTGTAAACAAACACTGACAAACTGCATCACAGCTGTGTGCTTATGATACTTAACTCCCCAAAGATTCAAGCTTGCGAAATATAGTTGAACTACTTTTGCATCTGGAAAAAAAAAATGTTCAAATTCAGAGGGAAGAAGTGTAATATTAAATCTGTTGCACTGGTTGATCCCCGATTACCATTTTTCTAGGTCAGTATTAGCTGCTTCACTGCTCTTATTAATAAGTGTTCTGTGTTTGATTCCAGGCCTTCTGTCATGTAAAAAGCAATTTATAATCATGCCAGGAGAGAGAGGTGTGTTTACCCATTTCACAGAGGTGTTAAAATGATACTTTAGCTGAGGACCATACAGAAAATCCAAGAATGACACTGAAGCTGAAGTCTCCTGGCATGGTATATGGGGGGGAATTCCGTAATTGCTTTTCTCTTGTTAGACCACATTCACACCAGTGATCCTAACAGCTGCAAGGTGATATGCAAGGATCAGGGCTGTCAGAAAAATCACTTCTCATAATGTTATACCATTTTTTATTTTGTTAGGGCTTCTTCACACAGCCACCCATCCATCAGAGAAGCACCCCTTCCTCCCCCTCCCAATGGGACACCTCTGGATAGATGCTGTCTCCACTGTTTAGAGGTGGAGAAAGGCATAGGCAGCACAAAGCTCCAGACAGCAGGGATCTGGGGCCCCCGATGCTGGAAATAATGAGGGATGTGCTGTTCTCTTATCACCTTCACTCTCCTCCCAGGCTACTCAGAGCAGCAGTGCTGGGAGCAGGGGTGGGAAGAGGACACCCCTGCTTTGATCCCTGCAGGAAGGACAGCCTCAATCCATGACACTACTTTTTGCTCCTGCTCTGAGCCAGGGTGAGGTGCCAGGGGTGGCTCCATGCCTCACATCATGCTGTGCAGCTGTGATACCCTGTCTGAGCAGAGCAGTAAGTACATGTTTAATATGTGCAATCTAGGAACTTATTAAGCAATCACACTCCCAAGACCTTACTCCAAAATCTAATGTTTGCAATTAACTACATATTAAAGTCTTTCTGAAGAGGGCCAATTCTTGGCCTTTGTAGAAACACCAGTGTCTTTTGGTTGTCCTAGCAGCAAACCTGCTTGCTACTTGACAGTTTGCTTTCTCCTGTGGTTTTTTTCTTTCTTCCCTTTCGAATTCACAAGGTTTTTTTGAGCTGTGCTTCACCTGAAAGCTACTTAACTCACCTCTTCTTTCTTATCCAAAGCATGAACTACTGCAGGGCTGCTGGTCCAAGAGAAGCACCTGTATGTGGGACAGGAGTCAATGTGTTTAAACCACCTCAGGAGTGACCATGCCCAGGCTGAGAATAAATACCTGTGAAATAAATACCATGTCAATACCAGGCTGTGAAATAAATACCATGTCAACCCTTCACAGGTAACTTTGTGTGCAGTTACCCAGTATGTTGTGACAGTAAAACCTACCTTTGCCACCAGCAGAAACATATGTTATGGTGCAGCCTTAGTCCCCAGGTTCACTTCATCCTTACTTGTTAATCAAGTCCCCTGAGTGGGATCTAGCTTTGTAATACCAATACTGTTTGCATTGCTTCTCTCATGTTGGTCCTGCTACCCTTAAAACAGGTATCAGCAGTCCAACTATGCAAAAGAAATAGCAAACCTAAGACTTAGAATGCAATCTCTTTGGGAATGGGGCCTGTTCTTTGCAGTCATACACAGCTGCTCAACAGGAAGCTGAAGCTCTGGGAGCACGAGCTTTCCAGTCCAGGTGGCTCTAGCTGCAGGCTGGGTTGAAATACAAGGATAACTGTGGATAGCCTGTGCTGTACTTGTACCATCCCAGAGCTGGGAAGGCTGGTCTGGCCAGGTCCATTCTTGGCTCTGTTGATGAATGTAGTTACCCCTTCCAGATAGCTCTGGGAGGAGTTTTGTGAAGTGAATGGGTGAGTGGGCTTAGAAAAATTCTCTGATCAACATTTAAAAAAACCTGTATGTCTTTCCTGAAGGGCTTAGCACACCCTCCGGGCTCTGTGTCAGTAGTTACAGGGCTGCCGGGACTCCTTTGCTCTCTTTGGGAACCTGTTATCACTGCACCCTTTGATAAGAGCGGCTGTACAAACCCCAAGCACTCTGCGTAGTGACCTTGCCATCTCCTTGGGAAGTCAGAGCAAAGCAACAGGACCCTGGGAATCATGGTGCAGGTACACAACAAGCCAATCTCCCCCAGGGCTGATTCTCTTTCCCTAGCCAGCACAAACATCCCTCGTCCTGGCCCAAACAGCTCCTCGCACAGTGCTTCAGCAGCTCATGGAGCCAAATGCCAGTAGTACAGGAGCTCAACAGTGCTCCTACTCTTGGCAAAAGCCATGTCACCTCACGACTGCAGAAATAGTTTTGTTCAGAGAACAAACTCCAGAGACACATCAAGCTCTATGCCATGGTAAAAGCCAAGGAGTGAGGACTGTGCGCTGAGTTGTCTTTATCACCAAGGGACATATTCCTCGGTTATACAATACTATAAGTGGTAATTAATGTTCTAGGAAGGAATGAGCTCAAGCTGTGACTTTTGGAACTAGATGCAAATAACCTTAAATTAGAGGGTTTTGCCAAATATAGTGTGACTATCATCTAAGAAAAATGTGTTAGCGTATGAGCCAACCATAAAGTACACTTTGTTCCCCTCAGTTACAAAATAAGTTCTCACAGTGCAAATAAATATCAAGTGCGAACACGAGCTTTTTGAAACAACTTGAGCAGCCTAAAAACAAGGTGCATAGGCTCCCTCTATAGTCAGCTCTTAGACATCTAACCTTCAGCGCTGACCTGAATTGCTGAGATCTCATGATGCAAAGCACTGGTGTGTCACAGATTCTTTGGCAGTCCAAATTTGCTTAAACATTTTTTGAAGGGCAGGATTCACATAAGATTGGGTGTTGTCTGGCCACCTGCCGTCAGCCCCACCATGAGATCAGCACTTTGTGACCTGGTTAATTTGTCAGAAATGTCCCCATGTGTCAACACCTTGTCCAAATCAGCTGTGTCCTGAGGGGTGTTCCAATGCTATTAACAGCTCTGGATGCACAGAGCTGCTATTAAGCACCACTGTAGGCTCCTGCTCTGTATGTGAATATATATCTGGAGGTACCTAGGTGATAGATGTTCAGCTTTTACATGGTTGACATTAGCCCAGGTGAAACCCTACAAAAACCTACAAGACAGCCAGTCTCTCCTTCACCACAAGGAGGACAGCCTGCTTCTTCCCTCTCCTTTCCAGCTGCCCTTTCCCAGCAGCTCAAGCTATGTGGTCCTGTGCCTTCCCTTGTGCTGATTCTTCTTCGTCCCTTTACTGAGCTCCTACAACCAACTACTGCAGAAATTTGCTAGGATCAGCCTCTGCCTACTTACTGAGTTGACTGAACTCACAGAGTACAGGACCAACAAGTTCCAAAACAGGACCAACAAGTTCCAAAAAGGCGACCTTTACACCAGGAAATCAAACTGACTTAGCCTACCTGATGCAGCTGCACCTCAATGCACAGGCAGTGCTCCTGGTGGGTGCACGACTTGCTGTTTATTTGGATGTTTCCAGTGATTCTCCATCACATTCCTCTGAACCTAGTATGTCCTGCTGAGGTACATGGTAGCATGTGATTATGGCAAACAGCATCATGCTCAGAGCTCTCTATTAAACATCTATTCTCTTGATATATTCACAGGACTCAGAGCTGTGATAAGGTCCAAATACATACATAAACACTGAACCAAAATTGCTACTATATGGCAAGGATGAAAGAATGGTTCACTAGAAGGAAATCAACAAAGAAATATTTACTTGTGCAAGAATAACATGTCAGAAGGCACCAGAATGGAAAATTGTTTTAGCCTAAATTCTCAAATATCTGAAAACCAGTATCTCTGAAAAGCTAGCCTGCTAGATCTCTCTGCCTCAGTTTCTCAGCCTTCAGGAGTGATTTTGTGAGAAGATTCTTTCAGATCTTTGAACTGGGGCTATTGTTTGGCAGCCAACAGTCATATGTACTATCATAATCAGTATGCTTTTAATCTGTTTGGGGATTTGGTCAGGGTTTTTTTACAGCTGTATGGTAGGCTTTGCTTTTTTCAAATGTCACCTACCCCTTTAAGCCTACATCTAAAGCTCAGGAAGGTCAGAGTGCAGGAAAGCTTACCCCAGGTTTTGAAGGCTGACGTGTTTTAAAGCAGGCATGGTAATGCTTCACTACTGCAAACTGAAGGGATTACTGATTATACCCAGTAAACCTGTCACACCTGCCACTGTTTCATGAACCTGCCACTGCAGAGCAATATGGGTCTTCTGTCGGAGGCACAGATGTCCTCTGCTAACAGAGCTGCTCTGGCTTGGCATGGCTTACATCTGTATACACCATTCCCAGTCACAGAATCATGGAATCATAGAATCAACCAGGTTGAAAAAGACCTCCGAGATCATCAAGTCCAACCCTTGATCCAACACCACCGTGGTTACTAGACCATGGCACTAAGTGCCACATCCAAGTCAGGGTGATCTTTTCCCTCCTGTCTACCAGAAACAGTCTACCTGGCATCACTTCCCCAAACCTGACTGGATGTTGTGAGGTCCTAGCAAGAATCAAGCAAAACAATACTAGGGAGGGTGGCAAAGATTAAGAAGTGTTGGATAAGGGACAATGCTTGATCCCATACATAGTCCGGTTTAGTTTTCCAGTACAGATGTCATCCTGGCAAGCTCTCACACTGCCTCCATTCACACGCACTCAGATACACCAGCAGAACTGCATGCATGCTTACTACCTGCTTTGTCCCCAGAAAAGTGGAAAAAACCACCTGCTTTGTCCCCAGTGAAGTGGAAAAACCCACACTTAAAGACATCGTACAGATGCACTCATCCGGGTGACAAGAGTCATATGTCATTACGTGGGCCGTGGGATGGACCACTCAATTTCCCTAAGACTGGTGACACCATACACAGGAGACAGTCTTGTCAGGATATTCCAGGCCAGCTTGGGTGACAATAACAAAAAACTTTTAGACATCATCTTTAGTATGTGAAGATATTCGTGGTCACTTCCACTGTAGGACAGTACTTTGCTTCCTGGAGATAAAAGAGAATGTTCAAGTGACAGTGGAGGTTTTCCAAAAGAAATAACATTAATCTGCTGCAAAATCAGACACAGAACTTTCTGCCAGCATAACTGGCATGTGAACACCATACTTGCAGAAGTCTCTCTTCTGACTTTCCCCAGCATGAAACTACAGTAGGCAAAATCAGGAAAGGGAGTAAAGAAGACTTTCAGATTTTATGCACTTCTTCTTGCATTTAATTCAGTTTTGGCTAACACAGGCTTTAGCTGATAACCACTGCATCAAATATGTGCACTGCTGAGTAGTCTGTGTGCAGGTGGGTGCAAGGTTTAAAAGCTGCTACTGCAGTGAGCTCCTTAGCAGAAGGAATAGTCCGTTCTCTTCTTCTGATGTAAATCAGACCTGAACAGAAATAGGTAAACTGTTCAGTTCTACCTGGTCAAAGGCCTGGTCTTTGCTTAGATGCAAAAGATGTTCATTACAAAGTAGCAGTCCCGTCTGTGATTTATGACATTTCCTAGGTACGCTGGTCAACAGCACTTGTTATTAATAGCCCTTTAAAATATCGCATTACTTATCACCTCTGTTTTCCTCATTGCTTAGTTTTGTGCTTCATAAAACTCAGAGAGGTCACCAAGTTCTCCTCAGGGAAAAATTAACCCAGAGACAGCAGCCTGCTTAGAGGTTCCCTTCATAAGCACTAACCAAGATACAGAGTTGTCAGTCTGGCTTAGAAAGATTTGCAGATGGCAGGACGATGGCGGAAAATTAGCATGCAGAATTCTTTGCACATAGATGTTTTTTGTTTAACTCCACACTTTTGTTGTTCAGCTGCACCGAACCTCTTGTAGTTCTCCATCATTGCAGGGAATGGGGAACAACATGAATGGACCTTATGCAACCACAGCTATAGGAACAACATAAACCATACCCCTCAGTAAAGGAGGCTGAGGATGTCTCCATTGCTTAACGACACATTTACATATTATCATTGTCTAATAAATTCACGTTAAATAGCTGACGGGGTTGTAGTTTGCAGCAGCCTCACCCTCTGTCCCCCAGGGTGCAGGGCAAGAGGCAGAGGGCAGGATGGGCATACAAAGGCTGCTGATGAGTCTCAAGGTCACTCTGGGTTCCCTGAGTGTGGGACAGCTGCATGTGAACCCCTGTAAGTTCGGTTTGGTCACTTCTGACTCATAAGCCCTACTCATACTGCAGTGACTGGTCTGCTTCCTATTTGAGGCACAACACTGTTCTTTAGCCATAAAGTGCCTAAAAGAAATCTGCCCTGTTGTGTTTTCTCTGTGTTGTCTTCTATGTCCACAAAGCAGCATGCAAGCAGTGATCTATGTCCACTGTAATTCTGAGGATAAGGTTTTCAGTTGTATATATATGTATATGAGGAAGAGAACCATATTGGTTTAATAGTGTTTGTGGCGTCTGAAAATAGTGGACAGTGGAATTACCACCTACCCCTTACTGTGCGCTGACAGACTCTCAATGACAGACTGAAATGGCCATAATCTAACACATCAGATCTTTTATTTCAAGTACGTCAGATATAAAACAAATTAACAAGAGAGGCAAAATAAAAGAGCCAAAATGTGTTTAGAGATGGCATTTGAGAAACAAAGGTTGCAATGCATGGCTTGACAATTGACAAAGTTAATTCTTCATTTGTTTGTGAGTTTTGGGCAAACACTTCATCTGTTATTTAAGCATGAAGTGAAGGCCAAAGCCCTGGAAAGGGACAGAGGTAGATATTTTAATGAGTTGTGACATACAAAGATGCCAACCCTGGATGACTTTTTAGAACAGGTAGGAGAATTTGACTTCTTCCAGAAAAAAGCCCTCTTTTTTTATGCCTGCTTTCTGCTACTTTTGTTCCCATTTACGTGGGGATTTTTTTCCTGGGTTTTATTCCTGAGCACCATTGCCACAGCCTCGGTGTGGCTGAGCTGAGCCAGCAGTGTGGCTGGCGTCTGGAGGAGCAACTGAATCACACAGTTCCTGAGTGGGATGGCCATGGGTCCAGTTAAAACAGCCACTGCAGGAGGTACGAGGTGGACTGGAATGCAACAGGCATCAGCTGCACTGAACCCCTCAGCAGCCTGGTGGGCAATGGGAGCACTGTTCCTCTTGGTCCCTGCTGGGATGGCTGGGTCTACGACTTCCCAGGGAGCTCTCTTGTGACAGAGGTAAGACATAGCTTGTCCAGAAAATTCACTCTTGTCTGCACAGCTTAAAGCTAGAAGATGCTGGATTACTAAAGTTTGCTTTTGGTGTACAGTCTGAGTCTGACTGCTAATAAGTAGTGAATATCAGAACTTCGTAGGCACTTGGAGCAAAGATTTATATATAAAAATAATGGGAAATGATTGCTTTTCCTGGGAGCATAATACTGCCATCTTCTCATCAATTAAGCCTGTCATCAATGGCTATTCTCATAATTCATTCTTTCCATCAGCAAACTGAGGGTAGCACCCCATAGCCCAAACTGAGGGACTGCACATTTGTGTGAAAATCCAAACAGATACTCAATTACAATGAATAAGAAGCAGAGCATGGGGCTACATTTCTCAGATAATGCTTTAGCAACAGCAGTGTTCTTTTCTCTCAACTTGAAGTATCTAAACCTGATAACCTAAAATATGAAAAACTGTGCAAACCAATACTAACAGTCTAAAAGCCATGTAGAGACCTGAAGCATAGGAAGGACCTCAAAACAGATCTCTCCTACTTCTCTACCAGTCCCAAATCTGTATTAGCTATACCTAAACCAAGCCCAGAAGATGTTTCTGTAACTTGTTCTTAAAAAAGTGCAATGTTGAATACTTCACAGCTTCTTTGGGCAGGGTATTCATATTTTCTTGCTTCGCTATCGTCGCTGTTACAAAGCAAGTCCATCTCGTTTTCCCTTGGGACAGATGGGCTGGGGCAGAAAAAAGCACTCCAGCTGTTCTCCACAGCAGGAAAACAGAGCTGAGCTGTTTGGTACGGCCCCTGCGAACTTGTCTGTGATAGAAAAAGACATTCATGCTTCTTTCTGGGCTGAAGTCTAACCACACTTGGGTGAATATTTCCAGGTGTAGAGAAGTTATTACCAGTTTGTCCTCCTCCCTTCAATCAGTGCACAGTTGAAACCTGTTAATTGTAAATCAAAAGCAGGTTCCCAAGTATTCATTCACTGCAGAGAAAAGTCTGCCAAAATCCACTTTTGCCAGTGCTAATGAGGTGTGAGACAGGCATCTCCTGGCTCCACCCCAGCAGGTCTCATGGCAGCACCTCCATTTCTCACACCCAGCAAGCACTTCTTTCATGCAGCAAGGCAATACATGGTTTGAGACAGGTCTTGGCATCTGGGAAGGAAACGATGCTCCAAGTGTCCTCCAAATTTCAAGCAGATGGGTGGGGATGAGAAGGAGAGATTTTTCTGAACTTACTTATTTGTTCATTGGGAGTTTCTCTCCCTTTCTCGCTCTCCTTATGTGTCGTTATGCAATCATTTTTCAGGGTGTAACTTTTTTGACAAGGTTTGAGAAAATCTGGACAAGATCTATTGCAGATGTCAGTATAAGAGGTTAGAGGGTTTCTTTTCTGGAGCCTGTTTTCTCATTGGTGTCTTTGGTTTCCTTCCTCCTCAAACAGCCATGGTTTGTGGGGAATGTGCTTTTAACTATGGTTGCCCTTGCAGTTTAATCTGGTGTGTAAGGACTCCTGGAAGCTGGACCTCTTCCAGTCATGTGTGAATGCTGGGTTTTTTATTGGCTCGATGAGTATTGGCTACACAGCAGACAGGTAGGTAGTATGTAGACAGGTCTCCTATGGTTATCTGCCTTCTGCATATTGCCGAACAAGATTCATGATTTGAAGAGAAAATTAATGCAGTCAAAACCTGATTCAAATGGTCTATGCGTCACTTAAAAAGGGGTGGATGGTAGTTTCTAAGGCCCTGCTTTTAAAGTTATGACTCAGGAATCCACAGAAATGCCATGGTGCTGCTCCACTTTATGGCCCTGGGGAATCTGCACATTCACAAGTGAAGGGATTTTATTTTCTCTCGCAGGTACAAACTGCAATGCAAGCTCAGAGTCCGAGATGAAATTTTAACTCGTGCACCAAAACTATTTGCTCATCTTTGCAATAAATTTGTTTCACATTAATTTTAACCATATCCAGATGGTCATAAATCAGTTGATATTACTGTGGAGAATAAAAGATATTTATTTTGGCTGGCATTTATTATCATGCTATTCTTGTTCGTGGATATTGAATAGTTTAATGGCTTTCATAATTCATACTTTTAACTGAATATATATCTCTGTCAGCTAGAAAACAAATGCCTTTCCAGTGTTCCATTAAGCTTGTTTCTTTTGGAAACTGCCTATTTCTGATTATCAGTGAGTCACAGTGATACTGGGAATGACAAATAACAGGGATGCACAAAACTCTATTCAAGAAGAGCTCATGACTCAGCCAGGGTTGATAAAACATGTAAAGATCACAGTTAACAAACAAGATTCCCATAAAAAGCTATTACAGCTTTGAAAGATGGGCTGAGGAGCCATATCAGAGCATTCTTGAACTCATTAGCTAAATCATTAACCAGAAGTGAGCAATGACATGAAAAAACAAGACAGGTGAGTCTCGTGAGCTTCCACTGAGATGGAAAATGTCACAAAAGGAAGAGCAGATATAGACTCCTACTCAAAATGAACAGAGAAGCGGGGGACAGGGACCCTCTCCAGCCTCTTCAAACCATTTGGTTTGCTACCCTACCATACCCTGCAGAGGCTGAGCCTCATTCTTCTCTTCTTTCCCTCTGCAGGTTTGGCCGCAAGCTCTGCCTTCTGGTCACAGTCCTCATCAATGCGGTTTCGGGGGTTCTGATGGCCTTTGCACTGAGCTACACCTGGACAGTGATCTTCCGCCTGATACAGTGACTGATCAGCAAGGGGGGCTGGCTGACAGGCTACGTCCTCAGTTACAGCAGTTTGTAATTACACCTTCTGGGCAGGAACCCCCTCTTTAGCAGCAGGGCTGACCCCCGCTGGTGCCATCTGATTTTCAAAGCCTGAGTATAACAAGAGCAGACAGCGACAGTGTGCTATTTAGTGCCAGACTGCACCTCTCTGCTTAAATACAGGTGCTTATGACCCAAGCTTACACCAGCTCATAGACATAAATTGAATAATTAGGAGGCAGCTCTGAAAACTAGTGAACATTCGAAGCTGGAGAGCACATGCCAAAATGAAGGGCAAGGTCTAGAGACAAGAACAACTTGAAAATACTGTGAAGATGTATGACACCCTCCTGGGAAAGGCAGCAAGCAGTGCTGTGAAAGATAACGCTTGTTAACACTGTTAATAGCCTTGGTGCCAAAAGGATTTTTTGCTGTGCTGCATTGCGTGCTTGATGGGTAGAGAGGCTCTGTTCCCTAACTGTGTGGGAGGAGGGAGATGGAGGCAAGAGAGTGACATCTGTCTGTTTTATTTGGCCATTTGGTTCTTAGATTGAAGAAGTGTGTTGAGGAAAGCAACCTTTGCCCTGTGTTGATGGGTGAGGGGTGAAGTCCCCAGCTGACTGGTGGAGGAGTAGGAGTTGGGACTTGCCCTGTGATTTACACTAGGGACCAAGACCAGCTCTGCTTTCCCATCCAAACTCTCACCAGTGTGCCATGACACAAGGGCACAGCTGAACATGGGGGCTACACGTGGTCTCAGTTGACAAGAGTTGTGTTCCCCTGGCTCTCCAAACAAATCTATTTTTGCTCATATAACTTGTCTTTGCAGTTGCAGAATTTGCTGGCTCAGACTACCAGAGGGCAGCGGGCATCACTTACCAGCCTGCCTTCACCCTGGGACTCCTCATCTTCACCGCCCTGGCTTACGCACTTCCACACTGGAGGTGGCTCCAGCTTGCAGTCACGCTGCCCAATTTCTTTTTCCTTCTCTACTACTGGTAAGTGCCTGCTCTTGCAACTGCCAGTAATGCCATACCACACTGATAAAACCAGGGGACTGTAACTGAGAGCTGAAGTTTCTCTGTAGGCATCAGCTATAGAGCTACATGTAGGATTTCCAAGATGATAGTGGATGAGATCTGGTGTTTTATTGTTCCCTCTGCCCAAAGGTTTACTCTGAATCACCTAAAAGCAAGGGACTACCTTCAACATGTCGAAATGTTTCTGTGTTGGGGTCCTTACCACACATCAAAAAATAATAAGTCATGATTTCTTGAACAGTACTTGAGCTACCGTGAGAAGGGAGATTTTTAATCATTGGTTATAATTTTTTTAATGCAATCAACATACTTTTTTTTTTTTAAATTTGAGTAAAAATGCTCCTTAGAAAATTCCATAACTAGATCAGGGAACAGAACTGGGAAGGTTTTTTTGTTTGATTTTTTTTTTAAAGGTTATTTTTATTGAAAGGTTTGTTTTTTTTTAACATGGAAGAAATTAAGGATCAGGTTTACAGCTGTTCTTTTTTATATCCACAGGCTATTAGCTATTTTTAAAATATGTCGAGAGATTTTATCTCAGACTAATGTTTAGAAACTATAATAAACTGTGTTTAGATTTAAAAAAAAAAAAAAAAATTAAATTTGGGCTACCTTGTCATTCAAGTGAAGAACAAATCAGAGTGCAATCACTGGCAGCCATAGCTACCACAGAGTTCAACACCGCCTATGGATCCTCAATACACCTTGGAATTCTAGCCTGAGCAACTCAGTTCTGTTTTCATTTTCTGTGTACCAGTAATGTGCATTTTCCTTCCCTGTAGCTGTCACGCTTTTATGTGTTGCAGGTGTCTACCTTAGCTCAAAAGCAAAATAATAAAGCTATGGAAGTTATTAAGCGCATCACCAAGGGAAATAAGAAGAAGCTACCTCTTGCTTTTCAGGTGACTGCACTGCATTTGCTGCACATATGCCAGCCTCAAGCAAAATAATGTTATGAGTTTAGGATTGTGCTGGGTTTAGAGTAGGGAGCAGTTTGGTAGTCAAAATTGCTGCAGTTTCCTAAAGCAGAGGCAAGTGAATTTTCTTCACTTTGACTGCCTAGGACCCTCGCAGAGCATATTTGGGAAAAAGAGGCTTGCAAAAATAGCCAGCAGATAACACAAAGTCTTCTTTTAAGTAGCATCAATCAAGAGGAAACTTGCTAAATCTCATTACTTAAAATTTCAGAACAGCTTTATTTATTATTTTTTTAAACATTGCTTCATGCCATACACATGATTACAGAGATATGAAGAGTACCTCTATAAATCTTGATATTTCCTTTTCCCACAACACTATGGAGAAGATATTTTGCCCTCAGTTACTTAACTGGAAAAATGAAAACTCTCATCCTTCCATCAGTCTAGAGGGAAATACTCATTACAGTGCTCACCACCCTCTCCCCCACCCACTGTAATCTCTTGTTCTGACATTTGTGCTCCCAGAATCTCAGCTCTGAAGATGAAGATGGAGAAAAGTTGAAACCTTCATTTCTAGACCTAGTCAGGACACCTCAGATCAGAAAATACACATTCATTTTAATGTACAGTTGGTAAGGATGGGAAAGCTTTTGCAGACCAAATGGAAACGTGTGATCTGGTGCCCTTAAATCATCATTGTTGATTTAAGCCTGTTTTGCTCCTGACCAGCTGCAAATCTCAATTCTTTGCATAAACTCTCTCCCAAGGAGGTTGGCTTCATCTGCACCCTCTTCTCTGCCCAGGTTCACAAGCTCTGTCCTCTACCAGGGGCTCATCATGCACATGGGAATAGCGGCTGGGAACACATATCTGGATTTCCTCTATTCTGCTCTTGTGGAGTTCCCAGCCGCCTTCATCCTCATTTTAACACTGGATCACATTGGCTGTCACTACACTGGGTCTGCTTGCCTGGTTACAGCATTCATCCCAGACAGTAAGTTGTGCAAACCTCCTCTGCCAATGAATTCTCTCCCTGTCTCTTGGTTGTTGTTCTGGAAAATAGAAAACACTCCTTGCTAACCTGGCCCATGTCAGTATTGTGATCCAATGAAGGCAAATCCCAGAAAAGCTAATTTATGTCCCACCATCAGCATTTATACCTGCTAATGAGGGGCTTGAGAAATTAGGTCAATTAAATTTCCAAAACAGCATCAAATCAGATTGTAAGTCTGCAGGTACTAGATCAGAGAGCATGCCATGTTAAGTCCATAATTTTTATCTGGCCAAAAGTTTGGATTTAAATGCACAAATCAGGGGTTTCATCCAAAAATCCTTGTGCCTTCTGTTTCTAAAAAGGAAAAATGTATAGGCACATGCACACACTTAAACACCATCTGGGTGTGGTAAGTGCTTTCTGCCATCAACAGTGCTGCTGCCATGAATGTAGGATGTCAAACAACTATGGTGGCAGACATTTGGCTTTGGTTTAGTTAAGCGTTCACTCCAAGACCATAGTCTCAAAGAAATGTGTCACTTAAAGGTCACTGAATGAAAAGTCTTTCCTTTTGTTTTATGGAATATAAGTAGACTGAAACTACAGACATAACAGTGCCATGCAACTATGAGTTCACAAGGGGTACAAGAACAAACACACAAAAAGGCAGATAAAAACATTGTATTTAAAACCCCAGTGTCCAGACAATGGAAACTTAATTTAAGAAGTGAGTGGGGAATGCAGTGACTATGCAAGATACTTCTTGGCTCTGCTAGAGGAGTGCAGGAGTGTGAGTCCTGCAGCCCCACAGCTGCAGCCTGTGCCAGGGCATGGGGCACAGTACTGCCTGAGTGAGCACCTCACACTGGTATAGACAGGTATAGACAGTTTGGGATCTAAAAGCCCACAGAGCAGACAGAGGAGTCCTGGAATGACTCCTCCTAGCGTAGGGCTAGGATATTCATTTATTTGCACCAGACTTCTGTAGCTCCAGGTGTGAAAGGAATTATAGATCACACAGTGAGAGGCAGAGAGGCAACACAAACTTGTCCCAGGTTGAAAGCATCAGAAGCCTCTGTGAGAAGTTACAGAGCATCTTGCTAATAAGCAGATTTCAACTACCAAGTGATACAGTTTTATTGCAAGCAACAAGTGGTGTCCTTGTAGGCTTTTGGTTAGTGCACTGGATAATCCAAACTGCTTTGTATCATTGATTTCTTATCTCTGTGACAGCAACCTAGCTAAGTCCCAAGTCTTGGTTATTTGCTTGAATCACAAGACAATTGCATTTTAAATTCTTTATTGAGTGAAACTGAATACCATCATACACTGTCCACTTGACCTATCAGGACAGAGACTGAAATTAAATATTTAAAGCTAGTTTATGTCAAGAGCAGATGAAAACCATAGTTTTGTATACCAACCTTAATATGCACAATGTCTTTCCAGCTCTTTATTGGCTTAAAATGACTGCAGCTTGCTTGGGCAGGATGGGAATTACCATGTGCTATGAAATTATATGTGTGGTAAATCCTGAGCTGTATCTCAGGAAAGTGCACCACCTTCTGTCAGCAGGTAAAAGCACTGGGTGCTTCTGTGTGACAGACCAAGAGACTGGCTCACAGCTGAGGATGCACTGCAGTGGAAGAGGAGTTTGCTTGTACAAGACACACCTTGAGAAGGTGGAGGAGAGATGCTGGGTGGGTGGTGCAGCAGGCGTTTTAACCCTTGTGGGTCCTGCCAGGGCACTGGGGTGCAGAGCTGGTGATGTGTGTTTGTGTGTGTGTATTTGCATGTGCATTGCAGGAACCTGGGAGTCCTTGTCTGCTCATCCCTGTGTGACCTTGGTGGGATCATAACACCGTTCCTGGTGCACAGACTGGCAGAGCTGTGGCATGAACTGCCCCAGTCATCTCTTTGGTAAGAGAGCTGGGAGGTGGGTTGGTTGGCCAAAGATGAGATGAATTAGGGTTTTTTTTCCCATCTTAAAAAAAAAAAAAAAGAAAAATAGGGAGAGATGTACAAACATGTATGTACACATGTAAGATACAGCTTGGTAAGTCCGTTCCATCTGGGTGTTTGGAAGTGGCAGCAAAGTCACCCCTTAGCCCATTCTGTGGTGAAGGGGACCCTATGCTTTTGGGACAGTCCTTTCAAGCTTTGACTTCTCCCGGCTGAGCCGCTCCCAAGGGAGAAACATCTTTGGGTTCTGCCCCTGTCACAGGGGCTCCAAGCAGGTTGACCTCTTGTCTCCCTGCATAAAAGTCACACACCACTGCATGGTGCCCAGTCTGTCAAGGATCCCACAGCAATTTAGGATGGCAAAGGAGCATGTCAGCCCTCATGTTAAGGTTGCTATCCTGATAAAAAGGGCTGCCTTGAACATCTGCTACTGCACAGATTCAAACCGGCATGCCTGCATGCACTGTCTGCCCTCAGTATGGTCATAGAAGGTCTAAAACTAATCAGAAGATGAAATTGGCCAGGTGGACTGGTAGTAACCTTGTTCTAATCTAGTGAAAAGGGTAAAGTACACCTAGCCAGTGTCACCTTAATCCCATGCCAGCTGGACAACCAGAGACAAAACCTGTTTCCTTTGTATTGTCTGACCAAAGCAAGGCCCCCTCGGGGTCTGGGCCCCAAGATGGCTTTCCAAGACTCAGACTTACCTCAGAAATATGAGCAATTACTCTGAAAAATAAGAATCACGCAGATGAAAAGCCAAGTGCTATTACCACTTTGAAGAGTCCTTATTCTATCATTAGGGCAGACATGTCTTCATGAGAATTAATTAGCGACTTGGAATTAAACATGGGCATGACCATTGCATTGCCTTTGTGATCCTTATTCTGTGCTTGCAGCTGTGATTGTTCTAATAGACAGTGGCTTAGTTTTGCTCCTACCTGAAATGAAGGGAAAGGCTCTGCCTGAAACCATTGAAGATGCTGAAAATCTGCACAGGTATGGCATTAAGCAACTTCAGGGCAGAGCAACTCTCCTTTACATCTGCAAAATCTGCTAAAAAAGCTCCATTTATTATACATCTCTGGGGATCTAAGGGGTTTTGTTGCACATCGTGGATGGTTGGTGTGTGACCCGTCCCTGATAGTAAGAGGCTCTGGGCTCTCTTGTATGATCTGACCACAATCCACAAACACCTTACACATGAGCCAGACATTAAGAGAAGGCGTGGAGGGTGGTTTCATGGGCAATCTAAAAAGCACTGATTAGTGAGGGGACTGCTGATGCCCTCAGAGATGCTCCCACTTGACACGGACAAAGCTGGCTGAGATGTGGTTTTAAATTTGTGGAGCAATGCAGTGAATGTCCTGTGATTTCAGCGCTTTTGACTTCTGGCACAACTCACACCTCCCGGAGTACCTCCCAGGGTGATGGTAGAGCTCCATAAATACTGAAAGAGTCACTTGAATTTACTGAAGCTCACATGAAGCCAAAAGATACTTGTCCTGGTAAAAAATTGGGTGTGGGAAGAAAAGTACCTAGCCTGGCCAGAAAGAGATGGCAACATAGCACAGGGTAGAGCAGGGAGAGTTTGCCTCTAGGAAACATTAGGAAAATCATACATGCACACAGATGTGACTTTAGAAACCACCTACAATAGGAGATTTTACAGTAGGAAATGCCAAAGTTACTAAAGTTACCATTGTGATATGATTTCCAGACAACAGCACAGCTGCAACAAGGCGACAGAAAGTCTGCAATTTACTCCTTATTCTGCTGGTCATCAAAATAATCTAACCTCATTTGAACAACTGCCAGTGGTGAAACATCAGTTAAACCTAGTTTTCAATTAATGTAAGCATATGGATTATTTAGTGGATCATGCTGTTAGGCACCAGGTGCATTACACCTGCTTTTTCCCCTTTCATTCCACAGGCAAGAGAGAAATAAAGAAAAAATGATTTATCTCCACATTCTGACTTCCGAAGCTGCCCCCAAGTAATGGCCCATTTTACCCTGGTTCTGCCTTTGTTGGGCAGGGAGGTAGAAAGGGGCCAGGAGAGCAGCCTCAACATGCAGGGGATGAGCTGGCTCACTCTGGTGATCTTTTTGCTGTTGCACTCTCCCAGCTGCCAACACTCTGAAGCTTGGGGACTGCCCACATTTCTGCTTCACTCCCTCGTGGAATGTCCTGCAAATTTTTCTATTTGCCTTCCAAACACATTAATGCTTCTTGTGTCCCAGGGCATCCAGCAGCAGCAACTCACATGTCATGAGTGGGAAATTCATGAGGGAACACTTTCTTCTGCTTCTTATAAGACTAAAAATCTCTTTGGGCTGCTCACTCATAGCTCATTTCTATAACAAGCAGGAATGAAGTCATGAGCCCAAATCAGCTCTACCAAGCTCCATCTGATTCTACATGAAAGTAAGCACACAGGCAGTAGCTGATTTACTGTCATAATTTGCTCTACATTCCTAAAAATCCTGATGCCATCAGTCACTCTATGGCTCTGATGCCCAGCGGATCAGCTTTGTGGGACAGCTCCTGCTACCCAGCAGCAAGCACCACCCATGTCAGGAGCCCAGAGCACATAGAAGCCTCTTTTCCCTCCTAGGTTGCTGATCTTCTTCTAGAGAAATAAATACAAAAATACAGCCTTTCTAAGCCCAAGCTAGCTTATAAGATTTGGCATTCCAGAATTTGACTGGATATTAGGCAAGCTGGAAAATGAAAAGAAAGGCAATGAGGAGTTGGAGGCAGTGAAGCCTCAGGACGTGGGTGGGCTGCATACAACTACATCATCATTAAGGATCAGTGATGGGGTAGGCAGAGGAAACCCCATCATGGACACCCCCTGGGAGCAGCATGAACAATAACAGGACTTTGTGCCCTGCATATTAAAGCATTTTAATGTTTTCTTAATGCCCTGAGTTTGGTTATTTGCATGGCCAAGCTCCCAAACAGCTGTAAGGAATAAGGATCAAAGCAGGAGGGAAAGATGAGGAAAAAAAAAAAAGGATATGGCTTTTAAAGTAGATCTCCCTCAATAACATGCTGGAAAATCAGAGCTGTAGTTCTTTTGAAGGTTGAAGGGTCCTCTCCACAGTCCTTAGGAAGCACTTAAAATGTGATTCCCATCATATTCATCAACTTGTATATATTCTTGGGATCTGAGTTTGTATCCTGACCAGTTCTAGTTGTGAGAAAAGGCCCAATTCCTTAATATTTTAGAACATTAATAGGATGTAAGATGGCACAGTAACATAGAGTAGGGATGGGATTGGAGCACTGAAGTGTCCAAATGACAGCTATGCTTGCATGTTGGCATTTGGATTTAGGTGCTGACAGCAACAGCGAAGGACAAGAACAGTGCTTAGAAAGGGCTGCCCCTGGCCACAAGATCATCTGCCCATCAGATGATGCCACAAAGAACACCAGAAACTTTGTAAAAGTAAACAGCAATTCTTTCCAAAACCCAGTTAGTGAGGGCTCGGGAGTACCCTGAAACACGGAGATTTTATGTTCTCTTTAGGCACAGCTCTTATAAAGTCCAGGTTTAAGTACTTAGGTGAGGGACAGGGTCTTTTTAAAGGGCCAGTCCCACTTTCATTAACCTGGACACTGCCCTGTTTGCATGCTCCCTGGGCTGCCAGTCAGATGGTTGTAGGCCCTTCCTTGGGAAGTACTCCCAAGTAACAACAAATACAAATAAAGACAATAACAATAAACACAATAAAGACAGCCCTGTCAGTGAGCTGGTTATGCTCCAGCAGCCCCAGGAACAAACTTCAGCTGCTATTAAGAAGAAGGGAAGCTGGCAAACTTTTATCTGAGGCAGGATGTGAGCTTGTCTCACACCCTGGAGAAGATCTACTCCTATCACCCACCCAGGACACAAAGCCGCTCCACATTTTGAGAGCAACCATGTGCAACTGGACCGGATTTTACGTATCTCTTAGACTTTCTAAGTCCAGGAAGCACATTTGCTCTTGTGCTCATTAAGGTGCCACCAAGAAGCAAATGTCATTATCACTTGTAGGTGACTGCAAAGCAAAGGCACACCACAGCCCCAGCTGTAGCCCCTACCGTGGCAGTAGTAGTGCTCATGGAAATAAAAAACAGTGCAATGGGTAATGGTCTCAAGACTCAGCTTTTGTAGTTACTCATTTATTCATCTCAGTATTTGCTTTGCTTGACTTGTTACTGCCTCCTCCATTTTCTTTCTGCAGAGTTTTCATCAGGTTTTGCATCAATGAACTGTAAGTCAGCTGTTCTGACAGATTTATTGCAGAGCAGAGACATCTCTGCAACCACAGCAGGACACCAACTCTATATGACAAAGAATTACATCCCCACTATCCCTCTTGCCCCTCTCAGGACAAGCTTGTTCCCCTCTGACCCTGAAGCAAACACTAGTTTTGCAACTGCCTGGGCCAAAGTCATGTCATTCCTTATCAGTCCCTACCCTTCTCAGGGCAACCTTGTCATGGCCCTGCCTCACTGGACAACATGCTTTCCTGCCTTTGAGGCCCTCACAGCAACACTGAACATTAACTGAGGCTCAGGTCAGTTGAAAGCAAGGGCAAGGTCACCATACTGCCACACTAGGAAGCAATCCTGGTGGAATTCGACCCTGTCTGCTAGAGTCCAGCAATGCTTTGTTCAGATGGGAGCTCTGTCCCTGCAGGTGACTATCTAAGGGCAGAGGTATCTTGTTCCCTGCTCACAGTATCCTTATTGAAAACCGGTGTTCCCCAGCAGTGACAGAGACCAGCAACACAAACAGCAAAGGGGAACCACAGGACCATTGTGCTTATTTTGCTCTGCAACCACAAGTCTGTTACAGTTGCTCACTGGGATGGACTAGAAAATCTGCGAAAGCCGCTGGGTATTTCCTGGCAAACTCAGTGCTGTCTCTGATGTTCCCTGAGACACAGGACCTCTGCTCAGGTTCCCAAGCCTGAGCCCAGCTCACTCCAAAGGAATGCCCCTGTAGGGCACACTTACAAGGCTATTACCTTATGAAATATAATGAGTCTTTCACCTATGCACCCCTTTTCACACTCTGGAGTTGCCCCATGCCCATCCTATCCATCCCTGTGAATAGCTAATTAAATAGGAGAAAATAAAATTTATATATTTTTAAAGTCTGTGCAAATCTGTTGCAAGTTGTAACATGATTAAACCAGGTTTGTAGTCACCTTGATTACCCAACAGAGATAAGTCTCTGTTACATTATGCTGCCCCTTTGTAAGAAAAAAACAAAGGCAGACTTCATGGAGGGATGGATCCCACCCTTCCCAAGTGAAGATCTCTCCCCATGTTGAAGTCCACAGAGCTGGTACAAGATTTCCCAGCCATAAAATATATTTATCTTTGTGTACAGAGAGGGAAGCAGCTATGCAGCAATAGGGACAATCCCCTCAGAAAACTCTAAACATTGTAAATAAAGAATATGCAGAGGGCAGAGTCAAGACTTCTGAGAGAGTATTTATTCCAATTTACCTTTCCATGCTACTGCCCTAAAACAGACTTCCTAGCAAGAGTTGTACCTTCTTCAGTCATGTTCTGGTGTTTTGACATGGAGATAGATTTTTTTGGCCTTTGGAGCACTTTGCCTGCAAGAATAACAAGATATGAACATCAACGAGGAATGAAGGTGTTCAGTGAGCACCTAAGTTCAAGTTCTTCACCTGCTCTGCCTCAGCCCCAAGAAAATGATCTTTTTTTCTATGTTTGTTCTGACTTCTTAGTAGATGCAGGTGCTTCATACACCACATGTGAAGCTGCTATCGAGACTGCCCTTCTTTTATTCTGCTATTAAGGTTTTTTTAAACACAAATAATGTTTAAAATGGTGCTGCAGCACATTTGAGAGACTAGTACAGTTTTATTCACAGGACAGTAAAGGCTTGAGCTACTTTTTTTCAGATGCCTAGGTGAACATGTGGTAAAAGGAGTCCAAAGTCTGTCCAGTGAGAGTCTCAAAATTAACTAGCAACTTCTTGGAAACAAAGAAGGCAGCCAAGTAACCCCTGGGCTCCCCCAAGGGCCTCTGGACAGAGGTTTTGCCCAATTTCAAGTGAAAGCTGGTAAGAGTTCATCTTCATGACTCACCTGTGAAAGTTTTCAACATCCTCCACAGTCTCAGGCAAAACTCTTCCTTTAGTTTCAGGCAAAAGCAACACCAATCCACCCGCAATCAAACCAAGAACAGCTTCAAATCAAACAGACACAAAGAGCTTGTAAGCATATACCAACCACAGCCTGACAAAAAAGACTTGTCAATGGCATTTTATTATCTTCTTCATACAAGATGTGCACCTCAACTTTCTATATGCAAAACTGCCATGCCACCTCTGGAGGATGTGTCTGCCATATAGAGACAGCAACAAAATAAGTTCTCTTGTGAGTTATGCACCAAACTAAGACACCTCAGACAGGATAGAAAATCCTTCTGTCTTTAGAGGAAGGATTTATAGCAGAAAGAACCCTTGCCATTTCAAGAGTATGCCAGAAAACATATTCTGTTTCTATGCTATTCACATAAGATTAGAAAATATATACAGAATGTATTATCTCCTAAACGATGTGATTAACTTCTCCACTGATCATTTCTTTTATGCAGTTTGTACATATTTGGCATATATATTTTAAATCTACTAACCACCCTTCTAGATGCCCTGTCTGTTATAAACTGCGTATTTTTATTCAAGACATTTTTTTATAAATAATGTGCTGATCTAAAGACTCAGAAAGTGTTGCAGACCCTGAACTGAGGTTACTAGTCTGCAAACACTTATCTTGCATTTATTTACCAGCCTCTTTCCAAATAGCTGGAGAATAGCCAGTTAACAGACTGTAGGAAAAGCTGAAGCATAACAGCCGTACTTGTGTTCCACTGAACAGGCAATTCTGTAGTTATGTGAAATTCTAAGGTTAGGCTCCTGGACCAAGACAACATATCTCACAGAAGAGCAGTAATTCATCAGCTTTGAATCCATCAAATATTAGTCTCAAATTTTTTCTCAGCTCTTTGCCATCTGTTGAACCTGTATTCACCTCTGACTTCCTTTAAAATGCAAGGAGAAATCATAAGGGCAAAGGAGATACGAATGCATAAACAAGCTCCAGGTTGTCATAAACTGCAAGCTACGGCTTTATAGACAGCAAGGGGCTTCTGCTGAACTTACACCAGCTGCCTCAGTGGCTTCTCTCTCCCTTTGAAACTCAGGTCCCACTGCTGCACCCTGGGAGAGGCCAGCAAGGAGGTAAGGTGGCACTTACTGAAGACAATCAGTGGCAGATCATGCCAGATTTCCACCAGTCTGTAGACAATGAATGGGACGATGACTCCACCAACATCACACAAGGAGGAGCAAACCATCACCCCAAGATTCCTGGTTCAGTAGCAAAAGGATCATGTTAGCGTCAGAGTACTTCAGTTGGAAGGAGATGGATCAGAACTCTGACCCTTGCACAGGACAAATCCAAGCACTGTGTTGGACTTCAGATCCCTCACCCACCCTGGTTTTCTCCGCTTTTCCCTTTATTTCAGTCATGTGTTTTCCCCTGTCTAAAAGTACATTTGTTTTCTTTATTAAGCTAGCTTTTTTAAGCATTTTAATGGTACTTGTGTAGCTCTGACACACTTGAGGATAACTTATCATAAAACACAGCATACACACCAGCCTCAACTGTTTCCAGGCCAAATGCCAGCTGAGGGGAGGATGCACCTACCTGATGTATGTTGGATACAGTTCAGTGTTTACAAAGCAAACCATTTCAAAAGCCATTGTAATTCCCATTCTCCCGATGCAAGCAGTAATCACTTTTAACCAATGTATATCTGCAGAAGAAATGCATTCAACACATTTAAAAGTATCCCAGTGATTCAGTAGGTGTCAATTAATACAACAGTGTTATTTTGGGGGACCTCTGATCCCATGTCAGTTGGTGTTTTTAAGGGACCTTGTTTCACCTGTGTAAGTGAGGGAATGGGAACAGTTAGCACTGCATGAGCAGAGGGACCCTCACTAAGCAGCATGGAGGACCTGGATGACAGGGTGGGAAGCCCCCACAGGGTCTCATTCAGGTGACTTACCCTCAGGGATCAGGGCTGTGACAAGGCAGGCAGCCCCAGCCACCAGGTTTGACACAGCCCAGGGGTAGCGCCGCCCAACACGGTCAATAGTGACAATGATGATGAAGGCAGCTGGGAACTCAACAAGCGCAGAATAGAGGAAATCCAGATACATGTTCCCAGCAGCCATTCCCATGTGCATGATGAGCCCCTGGTAGAGGACAGAGCTTGTGAACCTGGGCAGAGAAGAAAATCGTAGATTTGTTAGTCAGTCAGAGAACAGATATTGGTGTCCTGAAGGAGTTTTCCAAACCAGAGCTTCAAAACCAGCTCTTTCACATTATATTCTTACCAGTTGTACATCAAAATGAGTGTGTTTTTTCTTATCTGTGGTGTCCTGACAAGGTCAATTAGTGAAGGATTCTGCTTTCCACAATCTTCCTCCTCAAATTTAATATCCTATGGAAGAGCCAGTACATAGGACATTAGGTTTCTACTGGGAGGAACTGATGGAAGGTGATGCTTATTTACAAGCACAAGCGAACCCTGAACTCACCTCGAAATGGGAAGGCATCTTTTTCCGATTCTTTTTAGCCATATCACTGACAATTTTCATAGCTTTGTCATTTTTTCCTTGAGATATCAGCCACCTGGGAGACTCTGGGAGGCACCTACAACACAAGTGGATGACATTATATACCAAAATATAAAGCCCACATAGTGCTTCCACGTATGGAGACTTTGGAGAGAGTGCTTTGAATAGAGGCAGATGGCTTTTTTGTTTAGGTGGGTGGGTTTTCTGTGTTACTTTCCACTTCCCCAATCAGGAGAAGTAGTATATCCCATGGCTGAGATTAAAAGAGGAGCAGTTGAGGTAGCGTCTTTAAGCAAAGAAGAGTTTATTAAGGATAAATCAGGGAAAGGCTTTGAGTGAGCACAGTGCTATCATCTTAGACATCCCATTCACCACAAACCACAAATGGCTCCTCTTAGGGAGCCATTTTTCAGTTCTGGCATTACAGGTTAAGAAGTAGTAAACAAGCTAGAACTGGCTTACCAATTCAAAAATATACAGGAAGGCAAAATTTTTTTTTCTACTATTCCTAATCTCTTGACACATCCATACAATTTATAAAATCCAAAGCACTCAAATCAAAAAATATGAATTAAAAAGAGAGGGGAAAACAACAGGTTAGAGTAATGTTAGCATTAGACAATATCTCAACCATATTTTCAGTGTAGAGTCCACTAAATTATGCCAAGGCACTTATTTTCCTTTATGAAATGCTTGAATTATAAATTATAATTTTATTATTATATTTTATTATTATTATGCATTATATTAATTCACTTTCCCCCTAGTGTTTTCCAAAGTGATCTGTTTTTTAAACACAAATCAGGTAAGGTGCACAGGCTAAGATTCAGTAACATCTCAGTTGCTAAGGAGTCCCATATTTCCTTCTCTTTTTTACTGTGAACCTCTTCTTTGCACCAAGAGGTGTGCACAACCAAGAAGGAATGCCAAGTCTCCTTCAGTATCAAGCCTCGGGAAGCAGGAAAAGCTGATTTTTTGGGTTGTGGGCAGAGGTCTAACAAAAGCCCATTTACCAGTAGTAGAGAAGCAAGAAGCAGGTCGGCAGGGTGACAGTGAGCTGCAGCCACCGCCAGTGAGGGATGGCATAAGCGATGGCATCGAAGAGCAGGAGCCCAACGGAGAAGGCCGCCTGGTAGAGGATGCCCACTGTCCTCCGGTACTGTGGACCAACAACTTCTGTCACTGCAAACACACACAAAGACAGGTGAATGCCATGACCACTCAGCACAACTTGCTACGTGGTGACACTGAAAGACCAATGCCATATTAACACCTTGAAGTAACAGTCTTGGTAATCATGGGCTTCCCGGCATGTCTCCGGACAAAATCCCCTAATGCTTATAAGGGAACGTTTGCTTTTCTGTCACCCAAACTTCAGTAGAGAAGAAAACACTGCTCCTGGTCTTATACTGGCCTAAGTCATTCAGTACTGTCCTCTGTCATTAAAATCTAATGCTAACATACACAGTGTCTACAACCCAGTAACAAAGCAGAATGTTTTGTTTCCAAAGTGCCGCCTTTCAGCCTGCATCTCACTCCAACCGTACAAGAAAAGCCTGTATCACAGGACACCACAGAGCTCCTTGGTCAGGATGGCATCGCAATTCATCTGCACTTTGCAACTCCACATCAGAACATAGACCCACAGGTTAAGTCTTGTTGATACAGAGTTAAAAGTAACTATTCCAGGAGGCAGGCACAAGTGCACTCAACATTTTGTGTGCAGTTGTATGATTTCAAGAAATCAAACTGATTAGGAAAATAACAGAAAGCAGTTATTTAGCAAGTGAAGGAACCACTGGGTTTTGGAATTACAGAGTAGCTAATACTGCTTGGCCAAACAATGCACAAAGACATCTCCTCAGGCTTAGTAGGACTACGCCAAAGGCAGCTGAAGTGTAGACAAGTGCCCCAGGAGAGCAGGATAACAAGGTTGTTCTGTCCTTGTACCCTTCCCCGGGCATTCAGTATTGGCCACCCTTAGGGAAAGGTTACAAGTCTAAGGGGGCTTTGGGGCTGATTCTGGGTGACATCTTTTTTATGAGAGTGTTTCAAGAGAATCCGGAAGTAACAAGATGTAACTAAGAGAAAATATCAGGATAGGGCAAGTCATGGTCCTGAAAGGGACTGTGCTCTGAAACAGCATAAAGTTCCCCAAAAGAGATGAGGATTTCATTTGTGCCAAGAAAATATTTAAGAGGCCAAGCAAGCATCTAGAAATGCACTGTAAGGAGCAATCATGTCTTAGCAGAAGATAGTCTGCACTTTGGGATAGGTGCTTTTATTTTATTTATATCAGACACTATATAACTACACAAGTAAGATGTCCCCACTAAAAGACTTAACGAAAGCTTAGGGCACTGACATTTACATTTTTACCACTATCACAGTGAACTGCATCACTCAGAGCTATTTGGCAGAGCCACCTGACGTCCTAACCCAGATAAGGCTCTATTAGTCAGCATTTAAAATATTTAATCTGCTGCTTGAGTGATTGCTTGTTGTTGGGTATTTTATACAAGCGATTGAACTCCATTCCAGAGAAATTACAGAAGTCACAGGGAGCTCTCTACCCTGCACCAGAAAATGGTCCTGAGATGGCCCAAACCCAACCTGGCCACACAGCGGTGCTTCACCACCAGACACAATTGGTGCAGGGCACTGGGAGAGGCATCCACCGAGGTTGGCTCCTCTCATGACTTAGCCTCCATTCAGACAAGTAGATAAGACAAGGTGTTTGCGTATCTGTGTTTCTCAGCAAGTACAGGCTTCAGGTTCTTCAGTTATTTTTAGGCTGCGAAGCCTCTGTTTGGCCTTTAATGCTCTTTGTGCCATAAAAATGCCTCAAATTTTCCCCACCCTCTCCCTGCCTCCTCTGTCATCATCCTGTCCTGGAGCAGATGCAGTCTGCCTGGGGCCATCACCTTCCCCAGCCAGAGCACGATGGGAGGAAGAGGAGCCCAGGTACCCAGATCTGCAAAGGTGACCTGTGCCATAGGGGAAAAGCTGGTCTCAAGGTAACAGGCCTCATATACCACCACTTGATTGAGCTTTGAAAGCTACTATTGTTTCTCCCTAATGACAGTGCTTGAAAAGATCCTATGAAATCAAAGAGGGAGAAAACTCCTTGATAAAACACCATGGGAGGCATTTTTTTTAACAGTTTTTGCTCAGGTTTTTGGAGTTGAGCTTTTCCCTTTATCTTCTGCAGATAGTCTTATGCTTGGGAGAAGTTCCTGAACTCACCCAGGATGTAGCCTGCAGTCCAGCAGCCCTTGCTGACCAGCCCTTGCAAGAACCGGATGATGACTATCCACAGGTAGGTGGGCACAAAGACCAGAAGGATTCCACAGACAATATTTGCAAAAATTGTGGTTAAGAGGCAAAATTTACGGCCAAACCTGGATTGGAAAATAATACGCATGAAGCAAACCATTAGTCATGAAAGCACAGGCATTTTAAAGTAGTAAGAGCTTTGTGTATCTTTGGGGGGAAAAAAATCCAATTTTGCTATACAAGGGATAGAGATATACTTTTATTCTTTGTTCATTACTCACTTATCTGCTTTTCTAATCTATGAAAAGTTCCTGTGCCAGTTGCTCTGCAATTCCACAAAAAACTTTCAGAAAAGAAATAATAGTCCCATATTTACATATATTATATTGGGGGTGAAAAATAAGTTGATATTATGATATTACCACATGCACTAGATTTATAAAGGGTTTATTTACCACAGTGTTCAAAACTCTAGTAGGTATGGATCTCCTTGTGAGGGGACTGCATTTCACAGCTGGAGCAACTCAGAGCCTGCTATTTTAACAGTCCAAGGCAAGAGGGGAACAAGGAGGGAAATGGGCCTTCAGATACTGGCAGTTGTTCCTCTTTAAACACCAGATGCCTGAGCTAGGGAGTCTGACTCTGCTGGCTCTGAACAGGGAGCTAAAGAGATTTCTGCTTTTTCACAGTGACTGCTGCTGCACCCAGCTGGCAATCTCTGTGCAAACAATTTCTAAGTTTCTCCAAAGGAAGCAAGATGTTCCCAAGCTGTAGTCATACAGAGTGTAACAGATCAAGTGGGAGCTCCAAACCAGCAATTCCTGGCTTTGCTCAACACCCCAGGGTTCTGATATGGCACAGTAGGAAGTTTGGGGCATAGGGTACTACAATGGTTCTTGCAGGCCTTACTGAGCAGATCTGTGCCAACGACCAAGTATAACCTAAGAAGCAGGGTACTTGCTCCTCTTACTGTGACTAAACATCCAGGTGGCTGCCCTTATTTTGAGAAGAGCAGAGATTATATCAGTTGCACAACCTTTATCTAAGTTTGGCTGCTGAATACCAATAAGGGAGGTCAGAGGGTTTTACTGTCAGCCCACACATACCTGTCTGCAATGTAGCCAATGTTTATGGAGCCAATAAAAAACCCAGCATTCACAGCAGACTGAAAGAGGTCCAACTTCCAGGAATCCTCACACACCAGGTCAAACTGAAGGAGCAACCACAGTCAGAGGCAAAAGAGTGAAATGAGAAGCTGGCTCACATCCACAAGTCTCCTTCACTTCAGTTAGATTCAAACTTGTTTCTGAGTCAACGCCTGTTTTGTCAGTTAAGTTAGTAGGATTTCTGTGTGCTAAGTGTCCAACATTAAAAACTGGAACAAGCCCTTGAGCAGCTTACTGGTATTTCTAATTCACATCTCATCTCTTTTCTGGAAAAAACATAAGCAAGTTATTACCTGTCAAAATTGGCACCCTAACATGTGTTGGCCTTTGTTACCAAACCATCATGGATCTGATGATCACACTGGGCTTTTCAAACAGCTTTTTTAATGCATCTGGAAAACAGGTATTTTGTATCTAGGGCCAAGCTTTATACTGCATGGGTATCCACATATATTTGCCATCTGGTCTGACTTGTCATTTCTTACGTGTAGATGTACATAAAACCTACTAAAAAGGTACTAAATTACTTCAAAAACCTCTCTTAATGTGACTGAGGATCCCTTCTCATGCTGCTGGTAACTAGGTTTACTTGAATTTATGCACCTGAACACAAAGCCAGATATTTCTCCTGCTGCTCTGCGGGCCTTTCCATGAGAATATTCTTCCATATGCAAATATTTCCTTTGGCCAAAGTAACACATCTTACACTGCGCTACCCTTTTCCTTGCTTAGCTGTCAGAGCAACAGGACAACAGAGCCTGAGAACTTTCATGGGAACAGTCACAACCAGAAACTAATTGACAAAATGCACACACAGGTGTGTGACATGTCTGGTTATCCTGTGAAAGAAGTGGCCCATGGGCCTAGCCTTGCACCCCCTTCAGCAGGAAAGGGAAGACAACTGATGTGAGGACATGACTGCACGAACCCATACAGACTGCAAGTTTTTAGCTTCCCACAATCTCAGGAGATGATGGTGGTGTCACGTGGACCACAGCATCTGCTGGAGCCTTTAGCAGCAAGTTGTGCCTGAACTGCTGCTGTGCAGATGGCCTGGGCCACCCTTCATTTCAGGTGCCTCATTTCCTCATTTTGATATCATACAGCCCATACCTTGCTGAAAGAAGTACACTTACAGTACACCGCTTTATATCTAATTCCAACCTCTCACAAAAGTGTAAATTCTGAAGTTGATAGAGCACAGAATTTACCTGCTCCTCTGTTTGTGTTAGACATATAGAGGAAAGAATCCTAACCTCAATGATCCCTAAAAATTTGGTGGAATTTCCTATAATGAAATCAAGCTTGTCATCCCAGTGACTGGTTTATTTTTAAAGTTAAAGCACCTAAACTGCTAAAGAACAGCTAATAGCTTAAGTACCCTTTTCAGTTTATTCACACCCCTTCTGAGAACACAAAACAGCCATCAGCTTTTCTGCAGTTTATTCCTGACTTAAGCTGTTTAACTGTGAGCAGCCATTACCTTCCCCTGGCCCTCCCCCGCCCCCCGACTGCCATTCATTCATATTTGAAACAAACTTTGAAAGACTTGATTTATAGATTTAAAAAAGGGGGAGGGGGCGAGAGAAATTAAGACCTTTGCATTGTCCAGTTTTATTTGCAGCACTGCAAGCTGCACTGTTTACACACCTCCACCAATCGGACCTCTCCTGTGACAGAAGTTTCATTCAGAACTGGACTTTATCTACCTGGGGATTTATTTGCTGAAATATGCTTTGTTCCCCAACTGGAGATATAAGCCTTCTGAGCAGCCAAGGCAACACTTCAGAGCAAGGACAGAGACCAGATGACTTGTAAAGCCCCCGGCGCAAGTTCACAGCAAGAGACAATCCCTTCTCCAGGTAAGCAGGCGATATTTTAACACAGTCAAGGCTACACCGACCCTTTCCCACAACCCTCAGCTTGCCTGTAACAGAGGGGACAAGGTAAACGGGGCATATTTGTCTTTACCTCAGTCACGAGGGAGCTCCCTCGGGAGTCGTAGACCCAGCCGTCGCGGCAGGGACCGAGGGGAGCAGTGCTCCCATTGCCCACCAGGCTGCCCAGGGGGTCAGTGCAGCTCACGCCCGTTGTGTTCCAGTCCACCTCGTACCTCCTGCAGCGGCTGTTGTAACTGGACCCATGGCCATCCCACTCAGGAACTGTGTAATTCAGCTGCTCCTCCAGACGCCAGCCACACCGCTGGCTCAGCTCAGCCACGCCGGGGCTGAAGCAGCGGTGCTCAGGGATGAACCCAAAGAAGACGACACCCACATACACCGGGGTGAAGGCAGCAGAAAGCAAACATAGGACAAAAAAGGTTTGCTTCTGGAACCTGTCAAATTCTCCAACATGCTCTAAAATGTCATCTAGGGTTGGCATTTTGGCATCAAAACCACCTCAAAAACCCCAACTAGGTCCTCTCTGCAGCACTGATATATTTAGTTGGCAGCAAAGCTACTTAGGTAACAAAGACATTTGACCAAAAGTCAAGACTAACTCCATAAATTATTAAACTACATGTTGCAAGCTTTATTTTTTAGGTTTCATTTGAAATCAGACCTTAATTCACCCAGGCAAAATTTGCATTTAACCCCTAACAGAGCACTTACAATGTTTCTTTTCTCCAGAAAGGCCCCTCACAGCCACAGCCCTTTAGGGGTTTTTTTTGTTTGTTTGTTTTGGTTTTGTTTTAATTAGGCTAGTCAGCTCCTCAAATAATAGGCATTTTTAAGGAGCAAACAAAGATGGAAAATTTCACCAACATCCAAGCAACATACAAGTTTAGTGCAGAGTGGCAGCACACCACATGTGAGCAAAGTTTATTAACCAGGATCTGTAAAGAGTAGGTAAGTACACTGTGAAAAAGAAGTGTCTTATATGTTGACCCACGTGGCAGTAAATGAACAGCTTTTCTGAAAACTCCAGCATCATGTGTGTCTGACCTTCTACTCTCCACACTCTTCCATTTCCAAGGAATACTTCTCCCTCCCTATATCAGGGAACACAGTTGTCACCTCACCATATTTTTGCAGTGATACAGAAGAGAAAAAGCATTCACTACAGAATTATGCACTGGAATAGCTGTGGGAAGCCATAATATACAATACTTATGGCCAAAACAGCTAGTTTTACCACAGAAGACCTGTAAGGCTTTAGGTGGACTTCATTGCAGGCACCTCAAATAAATAGTTATATTAGGCTCCAATGGTACTTTGTCCTGCCTGATAGACACCAGCTACTCCTATATCTTTTGCTGACAACATCATCTTCCATCAGAAAGAAAAGCATAAGGTTAACGTTCTCAAGACAGAAAAAAAAAAGGTAAAAAATGGCCTGGAAATATATTTAAATAGCTTCGGCAACAATGAAAAGAAAATTTAAAGACCTCATCTCACAACACTCCAAGAAATAAACCAGCTTAGAAGGCCATTTTGGCCTGGGGATTAAAATAGAACCTGGTCTCCATCAGCCACAGAGCAAGAGTGGCCTAACCAGGTGTGAAAGCTGCCTTGCAGACCAACCCTTTAATATCATTCCCTATATCACACAGATGTGCTTTCTCCTCTCCTCTATCAAGAACACCTGTAACAAGTTACCAAGAACTCCTCTCCTGTGGCCACTCGCAGCTGTGTTACCCCAAGCCCAGCACAGCACCACCCCACACCAGACCTTGACCTCCACAGCTGTAGGGGCTCCACGTGGAGCTGGTGAGGGGAACAGGGGCACAAAAGTGCACAGCAGTCACCACGCTCACAGCCTTCCTCAGCAAGAGGATATGTGCAGTCACCTGGGGCCAAGGAAACTGAAGTCAAAGCCTCCCTGGGAAGCAGGTGAAGTTTCAAGACATTAGGCTGTATCTTAAAAATACACCCAAAACAACATTCCATCACTTCTTTCCTAACAGTTCTGTTTAAACAGTTGGTAACAGTGTGCATAAGTTCCACATGGACTAAAAGTTAGCTCCAGAATGGGCCTGTTTTCCCAATTTCCCACCATCCTCTCTACAGTCAGTTCAGAGACAGGCTGGGTGGCACTGTGCCTGGCATGTGGATTTGTTAGAGACTCCCTTCACAAGGAGTCACACTGCTGACTAGTAAAGTTTCTGCTGCTGGCCAGCCATTTGTACACACTCGTCTGGGCCTTGCTATTCTCATAACACTTACCTCCCTGTGGTTAAGTAGGGTATCCTACTTGGAAAATAATCTGGTGAAGCAAGTCATGCATCCAGCACTAAATAAGGTAAGATTCAGTCAGTCTACCTATAAATGCCTAGATGAAAGTGGGCAGTAGTTCCAAGACCAGGCACTGAAGTCACTCACTGCTGTCAAATGCAAATTAGAAATGTATCATTGATATGGCTCAGATATGCACCTCCAAACAGAGTAGCTCTGTTCTACTTATGCCTTTTTAGGCATGGCCAAAACAAATGACACAAAGTGATTTTACACATGGGAAATAACTTCCTGCAGTGGGTTCATGGATCCAACAACTACAAGATGCCAGCCTCGATGACCTGGGGAAGGGAAGCAGCACTCAACATCCATTGAGAGAACCACTGCAATGATAACTGACAGTATTAAAAAATGCACCGTCAAGCCTCTCATTCCCCCCAAATTCACCTAATCCTAAATATGAAAAACTCTGCTTTTAAGTTTGACAAGATACAGCTGAAGCCAAAGTGATTTACAGCTCCACTGGTAACAACATGAGAGAAAGAAGACCCAAGACTGATAAAAGAAAGAATAAAACACTGGGGCTTACCTATAAATTCTGATTTTTGTCATCAAACATTGGTTCTCGTTTTGAGTGACGCGACTGAGGTATTAGCTATCACAGCATAAAAGGATATTACCAGGCTGGCAAGCAGCATTACAGACCAGTATTAAGAAGGATTCCAGAACTGAGGCGTGGGACTTGGAATACCCACTTCATAACTTTTATTGAAATTGCTGAATTCTTTATATTACACTATTTTGATTCAAAATGGAGTTTTTATAAAAAGAAACCATTGTTGAAACTGAGTAAGCCAGCCAAAAGGAACAACGAAAAGTTTCAAAAAATTCTGACCAACGCATGTACTTCTACAATGCTTTGAAACCCTATCTTGTCCGTAATTTTATTGAGGAAACACCTGGAGAAGAGCAAGACTGCTAAAGGAAAATTGACCTGCATTCATTACCAGCAACACTTCAAATCAATGACCATGGCCAGGATCATAGAACAAGAACAAGAAATTAGTCTATCAGAAAACATTGGCACAAATTTTTTTTCCTTGAACTTAATACCAGAGAGAAGTATTACGCTGACTAGGGCTCCTCTAGTCGTTAGGCTTTTCTTGGTGATGACCAACTGGGCAGTGCAGATTGTATTATAGGAATTCTGCCTCTACATCCTTGAAAACTCTGGTTCTTCATGAAGTCTGCTTAGTCCAGCCACAATCAAGGGGAAAGAAAAAAAAAAATCTTTGGGTGCTTGTCAGCTGCTTAGGCAAATACTGATGAAGTCAGTCATATGACCAGTACCAAAAAAAAAAAATATCATGCGAAGAACAGGAACCATTTCAGGCTAAAGCTATACAGAATTGTACCTTTCAGTCCACACCTTTGAACCAATGATCTGTTTAAATTAGAATGGATATTCAAATTTACAAGATAAATTAGACCAGTTCCAAAATTTACATCAAATCATCTCAACACACAAAAGTTATATTTTTCCTTGTCTTATGATGGGTGAACCCATAGAATAATACCCTGCCGGCAGGAAGAACATGTTACTATTAAGCAAACCTGAGTAGTGAGGATCAATAAATACAAGGAGTTTAAAACAATAGTAGTCAGGTCACTTGAGTCTCAGAAGCCAGGGGCTTCATTGAGCCTTAATCCTTTCCTTTCAAAGGTTTCTCTTTTTTAAGTGAGCATTTAACATCTATGCTGAGGCTTAAAAAAAAAAAAAGTGTCCTGGCTAGAGAGTCAACATAACTCAGATTTCTTGTCAGAAATCCAGTCATTACTGAACAGATCATTGTAAACAACCAAGAAATCTTTCTCTTCTTCCCTTTTTAATGGTTTCTTGTTAAAGGCAAAATTCAGAAATATCTTTCAGGCTGAAGTCCATATTTGGTTGGAAATGTTGTCCTGTTATATATAATCTCTCTATATATATTTGATTAGGCACAAGAGGGATTATTAAATATTCAGTAAGTCCTCATCACTATCATCATGAAACGATACTGTATTTGTAGAGTTCTGTGCCTGCTGCTGGCCTGGCTTGGCTTTTGCTTTCCTTTCCTTTCCACCGTTCAACAAATAAGCTTTGTTATCATTGCTAAGACTGGGTAGCTTCTTTTGTGGGTGCTTGCTCTTGTCTAGTCTTCTTCCTGTCTGAATCCTTACATCTGGAATGGTTAACACCTCATCCTCACTGTCCAGGTCATCCACATGGAGAGAGGTAAAGGCTTCAGATTTAACAGATTTGGTAGTAATGTGACCATTCTCCTGCCCTCCTTTTTCTGTTTTCTGATTTGGTGCTGCGACTTCTTCCATAAGCCACTCTGTTTCATTCTCATTAGCTTCTTCTTCACTGTTTATCTGCAAGAAAAAAAAAAAAAGGCAAGATGACACTGCATATTTACCCCTCTAGACTCTGCCACATGCTTATGTTCCCCAGTTATGAGACCCCACATGGCCTTGGGTTTAATGTAGCCATAAGACAATAACACTGCAAGAGCATTGCTTTTTGCTATGTTGAAACATACTTCACTCTCTTCTTGTACATTTGCGTGTCATTTGGCAATTTATGGACTGGTCTTCATTTCAACTTTATCTTCCTTTCCCATTTCACAACATAAATGTACGTATGTATGTGTGTGTGTATATATATATATGTCAGCTATGTGGCTTTCCTGAAGCCACACAGTATGGTTGCCATGCACTGAATTAACAGGGTTAATTATTTATTAACAAAAGCTTCATATTAAGACAACTTGACAAGAAACAAATTTTATTTTGTCACTGTATTACCTTCGTGTATTTGTAGGAAACACCAGATGTTCTTCTGCAGCAGTTCGTTATCTTGCTTATTACAATTTCCCTAAAGAAAGGGAAGAATACCACATTTGGAACACTGTTTCTTCTTATTTGCCCTCACTTTTCTGGATTTCTACCATCAACGTAAAGCATTTCAACAAGCAAGCTGAAAGTTATTGCATCGACCCTGATCCACTCTAACAAAATTCAGTCTGTGATGATGTACATCTTCTCCCTTACCACAGCTTCAAGGTGACTATTCTGAAACATCTCTGGCCTTCATGCCTAAGGGTAAAAAATCCAAAACCTGTCTGGAAGGCAGAGGAACAGCAGAACTTGCACTTTTTAATTGATGCTGTTGTATGGATCCAGCCTGACTCCATAAAAGGAGACAGATATCAAATACTAACAATATTGTCACGTTGTTTTACCCTCCATAATTAGCAGTTGCCCACAATAGAGGCTAGCCCAACTCAATTGCATACTCCAGCCCACTTTACATGGGCCTTCAGAGATTAATGGAGAACGTGAAGGAACCAGCAGTTTGACAGTTGATGCTGCCAAGTGAAAAAATGTAACTCGAGTTTACTACTCCCCTTACACTTTTGGCAGGAAACCAAGTCCTCCCAAAGAAACTTCTAAAGCCTCCTAATAATTTCTTACCTCCTCTCTTTTTTGTAGAACAGCAAGATTATTAGACATGCAGTGAGAACAACCAGGAGGACACTCAGCACAGCACCAACAGCCTGGCTTCTCCTTGAAAGACCTTTATGTACTTGGGCCTCCTGATCTGTCTGGTGCTGATTGTTTTCTGGATCATTGGTTGACCTAATAACATAAATTGAAAAGAAAAGGATAAGTAATATCTATTGACCAGTTTCAAACTGGATTAGAAACAGCAGATTCAAAGAAAACATGCCACACCATCCTGTCAGTCCAACCTAACACCTATATGAACTGAATTTAGGGGATTTCATCTAAGTAAAAAATATCTTGAAAACCAGAAATGTTACGTACTGTGCCTACATCCTGGTATGCTATCAAATAGTGCATAAAACTAACTACAGTCAGGACTGCAGAGCATGATTAGGCACTCCAGATCTTACACAGCAGCAGTTACCCACACAAAGCTGCTATTTTAGAACCAAACCTGCACTTGAGCAAGCTGCAGAAGCTACAAAAATTATTTAACTTTCAGCTGACTATGGCACTACACAGGCCAAACTCTCTCAATAGCTAACTGTCTGTTTAAATCAGAAACAAGTTTCCCTGTGCTTTCAAGCTAGTAGCCAGAAAGTAAACAGTACTAGAAGCAGTCACTCCATTCTTCACAGTGTGGCTGCCTATGTGTCAAGGATGTTGTAAGCACCTAAATACAGACACTCTGCTTTTAACACTGTCCCCTTGTTACTCCTTTTCAGATCTGTAAATTAGCTGATCATATTTAATTGCAGAAATACCTCATTATTCCTTCAAGACCTGTAATGATTTTTATTCCAGCATCAAGAAGTGGGCAGACAGAGGGGAAGGCCAGTCTTTGCCATAGCTTCAAAGTTTTCCAAACAGTAAGGCAAGAGGGACCAAAACACCTCACCCACAAACTGTTTCCTCCTCTCAGTAATATGAAACAGCATGTTCTGTCAGCTACAGTATGTTTTACTTAGCAAAACCAACAATATTAATTCCATCTTGCCTCTCCAGCTTTAGGTCTAGATCAGTCTGACAAGCTTCTGTTTAGCAGTCACATGCCAAACACTGCATATATGAACACTAATTCCATCCATCTACCTATGAGTCTACTGCTCTTTTAGCTTTCCCTCTTTTCACAACCACTGTGACGAACAAATACAAAAAAGCCTTTAGCTGAGAAGTGCTGACAAAAGCTGCCTTCAGAAAGTGGTTAACTACTCACAATAATGGACACACAGCAGATGTGTACCAGGTAAATAAATACTGGCAATCTGCTGTCTCCTGAAGGAATTCAGGGATGCCTTCCTTTGCTCGTGGATTGCAGTGGAAGAAAATGGTTGAAGACACAAACTTTGATTTATCTTTACCACATCTGGAGTCAGATGAAAATATGACATCCAGGTCATCATCTACAATGAGAAGAAAACCTTGTAGTTTACTACTTCCTTGAGAACAGTCTATTAACATTAGACCCTAGAAAGTTAACATACTTGTTCTGCAGTAACAGCTTACACTTTGCAGTATCTACAGCTGAGCTTATACTTTCATGTAGCTGATCCAAACAGTTGCTATGGAACATTGGGTCAAGCTCTTCACACAAAAAAAGTAGCTAGCTAAAGCAGATTCAACAAGTATCAAGCCCAAATCCCTCTTAAGGCCATATTTGCAAGTGAGATTATACAGTAAGAAAAAACCTAAATTATGCTAGACAGACTTTGGATAGATTTACAGAAATGGATTAGCATGGATGTTGTGAAACAAGAACCATTTTCTGATGTAGTTCACACAGTACATGAAGCAATTCTGACTGGTGGGCAAGTACTCACCCTCAACAAGATATTTAGCTTTTCTGGCAGAACCAACTCTCCGAAAGCGACGTTCATTAGTTTTAACCTGGCAGATGTTTGCTCCAGAGCATTCTGGAAAACTTGAGTTTCTTATACCAGAAAGTTGAATTTCATATACATATTTATCACCATTTGTCCGTATGTCTCCAGAAGCTGTGTATAACCTGAGGAAACAGAGGACAAGTCTATCCTTAAAGTCTAAACTCACAGATTAGGATTATTCCCAAGAGATAAGACCGGCGACAGTGGTAGTTGCTACCAGTGGTTGATTCCAGAGCAAGCTGAATGACTTATTCAGCAACCAGAAAAGATGCAGGACTGAGGCTTCCTCCCTGAACATTAGAAATAAAGATTATATTTAGCATAAATATGATCTTTATAAGCAAGAACAGAAAGCAAATTTTTCTATACTGCCCTCGATGTGAGTGGATATGTAAATATCTCCAAAGATCGAAGATAAACTGAAGACAAAAGGATGATTCAGAGGCTCATACACACTACCGATGGTAAAAACTATATGGTGTGCTCTGTAGCTATGATAAATACCACAGCTTAGACATCTTCTCCAGAAGGGTAACTAGATATACCATGCTTTCACATTGCTGGTCAAAGTGAGAATGCTTTGAGCTACTTGTACTAGCCCCCTGCTTGAAAGCTGAGCTTGATCAGTTATGATTTGTCTTTCATCTCACACCACACCAAGTTTGTAATTTTGTCCTGCCTTCCTCTCCTTCATCCAGGACTGTTTGATTTTTGTTTCCTTCTCTATGCTTCCACTGCTGTCATCACATCTGCACAACAGGTGTATTTGCAACACTTTTGCTCCAATCCGGCACACTAGTGGTTTGTGCCCTACAAGCAGTTTATTCTTCCCAAAACACCAGTATGGGCAGATTTCCATCCATAACACTAGCATTGATGTTAAACATAGCAGGTTATAAGATATTCTGGAACAGGGTTATGTGCAATGTGTATTACAGTCAGTGTAACTGCTGGTCTTCCTGTACCACTCCTGAGTTCAGGCTTGCTTAACCATTCCTCCAGAGATGTCCTTCCTCACTTCTAAGGCTTTTAAGCATGGGTTCCTACTTCCCGATGGATCATGTAAGCAGGTAAAAAGGTACTATGTTAAAAGCCAGAGTACTGGGGGGGGGGGGGGGG
>VZRE01009061.1:106373-157831 GCA_013396775.1 Cephalopterus ornatus
GGGGGAAGTGTTCCTGGCACTGAACTAATGTCTACACATTATGGAAGAGAGCAATTATTCATGGTAAAGAGATCTATCATTAAGGTGAGTATGTGGAAGCTTTAGAGTAGTCTTGAGTATATGCCTGGACATGCTCACAGCTATAAGCCCACCTGTGACCTGCACTAATAATCAGGACTTTTAAGTCAATCATTGGTACAAGGTGAATTCAGTGCTATTTCCACTTGACAGCTAAGAACTGTTAAGGCAAAACAGAATATTCATACCAAGCTCTTTTCTTGCAGTACAGTTCTACAGGACTAAGATGTTGTGGGTTTTGGTCAGTGTTGGGATTTTGTTCTTTTGGCATTTCTTTAGGGTTTTTTTACTCACTTGTAATAAATATCCCCTAAAGAGAAGTTTTTCCCAGTTGTAGGATTAATGACTGTTCCGTTCACCACCTCCACCTCCTGCGGCTTCACAGCACAAGCTGCACGTGTGTCCCAAGTGATGTAGTAAGCACAGTTTTCTTCATCGAACCTACCAAATAGAAGATAAACCCGATGATTCCAGGAAAGAGTAACAAGTTTTTAGCATCTTGAGAAAGGGAAGAGACAACTGCTAACACATGTGACAACATCCTGCCTAAGGATCATGCTGAGAGTAAGCTAAAGTAGTTAAGTAGCACTCAAAAAAAGCTATTTGAAGAATTGCAAAGCATTTTTCTGCACTTCCAAGACTTCAAAAGATCTGGCTGCACTTGAACTTCCTACTTGAAGTTCCAGAATTTACACAGTGTATCAGAGGATTTTATTGAAATATTTTAGCTAACAAACATATCAGGCTGCTTTATTGCAGCATGTGAGACCTGCCCTTTATTTAAACAGGAAAAAGGGTATAAGCTAGTCAAAGTTTGCTACCTAGTTCTTCGACTCACACAGAGCATCTTGCTTAGTTTCCCAGTTCTACAAGCAATATGCAGCTAACAATATCAAGACCAAACAAAAAAATTCATCAAGCCTTCTTAGTATTTGTGATCCATGCAAATATAC
This sequence comes from Cephalopterus ornatus, assembly GCA_013396775.1. NCBI lineage: Eukaryota > Metazoa > Chordata > Aves > Passeriformes > Cotingidae > Cephalopterus > Cephalopterus ornatus. The sequence goes on from VZRE01009061.1 coordinate 107,405, forward strand.
CTCACTTTAGAAAGCTTCTAGTTAAATACACTGTATTCCATGCAAATATACCTCACTTTAGAAAGCTTCTAGTTAAATACACTGTATTGAGGCAACAACACACCATGTTTTATTAGCTCAATCACTTACCTACAGCAAGTGTTCTCTAATACACAGATTTCGAGCAGAGTTAAGAGCAGCTGTACCATGACTAACATTGAAAACAAAAGCATCCCAGCCATTGTCAGATCTAATTTGGAAGTAGGATGTTTAAATTTTTGCCCAGAAATTTCAAGATAAATACAAAATAAATTTGTTTATGGAAGTGAACAGTTGCAGAAGCTCCAGAAGATTCAAGCCTTACATGTACAAGCCAAGGATTATTTTAGGGACTGTCCAACAGAGTGGACAGTCACTGTCCCAAGACTTAAGAGTTTACTAGAGAGCTACAAAGGAAGCAGCCATGAAGATCACTGGTATGTTAATTTATTACTCACCTCTGCAGCATAGGCATGCCAACTGTTTTTGCACATTTCAGTTCTATAATTGTTGTTACTTTCTTGTTTTTCGTACATTCTTGCCCACTGGAATAACTTATATACACTGTATCACCTAGAAGATAAAAAAAATGGTGACACGCAAGGTCTTTTAAGCAGAAATTTTCTTTGCTCATTCTCTAGACTTCCTTACTTTAACTTCTAGGATTTTTTTTCCCCTGCATAGACCATATCTCAATTACAGCACTTCAGTAACTTGAGGCATTCACACTTTTGACCATTTAAAAATCCTCAAACACCTTTGCATTTACCTGTGTGCAGGTCACCAGTATGGCCATAACAAATGTTTACATTTAAGATGTCATTTTTTTAAATGTAATAGAAAATGAAGATATCCATTTATAAATAAACTCAAGCAATAAACACACATAACACATGGCATTGCTTTTGTAACTGGACGAAAAAATTTCCTCAATTTTACAAACTCAGCACCAATTTAAAAATATTCCTTAAACTGAAAACTTGAGTAAGATTGTGTTGGGTTTTTTAATTCCTTTTCTTAAGAGTGAAGCCAATTAGTCATCTTTCACATACTGCTTTAATTGAAGAAGTTAATTGATGTAGAATAAGCCTTTTCAAACAGGATGAACAAAATTAATTCTCCCTTCCACAATTACAGAATCATAGACTGGTTGAGGTTGGAAGGGATCCTTGGAGGTTCATCTGGTCCACCCCCCTGCTCATGTAGGGGCCACCTGGAACCAGCTATCCAGGACCATGTCCAGACAACCTTGGAATATCTCCAAGGTAGGAAACTCTAACACCTCTGTGGGCAACAGTGCTTGGGCACCCTCACTGTAAAAAAGTGTTTCTTGATGTTCAGATGGACAATTAATTTCTTACAGCTTTAATGACAACACTGTTTAGTGCTTCAGTGGTTTCTCATGATTTAAGCACATTTGAGTAGTAGCATTTACTGGTTTTGTTTTTAAAAGATTCACTGGTAAAGATATTTCAAAATAAAGGCTTCACCATAATTTAAGAAGCACTGTAGCTAGGCTGTAAGATTTAACCTTTCGTGTACCATTAGTAAATTTGCAGGTGACACCAAGCTGGGGGCGAGTGTCGATCAGCTGGAAGGCAGGAGCACTCTGCAGAGGGACCTGGACAGACTGGAGAGTTGGGCTGATTCAAACAGGATGAGGTTCAACAAGTCCAAGTGCTGGGTCCTGCACTTTGGCCACAACAACCCCGTGCAGCACTACAGGCTGGGCACAGAGTGGCTGGAGAGCAGCCAGGCAGAAAGGGACCTGGGAGTTTGGATTGACAGGAAGCTGAACATGAGCCAGCAGTGTGCCCAGGTGGCCAAGAAGGCCAATGGCATCCTGGCCTGGATCAAGAACAGTGTGGCCAGCAGGAGCAGGGAAGTGATTCTTCCCCTGTACTCAGCACTGGTGAGGCCACACCTGGAGTACTGTGTCCAGTTCTGGGCCCCTCAGTTTGGGAAGGATATTGAGGTGCTGGAGCAGGTCCAGAGAAGAGCAACCAGGCTGGTGAAGGGACTCGAACACAAGTCCTATGAGGAGAGGCTGAGGGAGCTGGGGTTGTTTAGCCTGGAGAAGAGAAGGCTCAGGAGAGACCTCATCACTCTCTACAACTACCTGAAAGGAGGTTGTAGCCAAGTGGGGGTTGGTCTCTTTTCAGAGGAGGTTTAGGTTGGATATTAGGAAGAAATTCTTTACAAAGAGGGTAATCAAGCATTGGAATGTGTTGCCCAGGGAGGTGGTGGATTCTCCATCCCTGGAGGTATTTAAGAAGAGACTGGATGTGGCACTTACTGCCATGGTCTAGTAGCTGTGGTGGTAGTGGATCAAGGGTTGGACTTGATGATCTCAGAGGTCCTTTCCAACCTGGCTGATTCTATGATCTCTAGCTCTCTACAGGGGAAAAAAGTAAATACCTGTCACATTCAGCTTCTGTGTATGGACAAGTCCAAGGACTTGAACATCTCCATTGTTGCTTTTCCTGCAAATACTGGCTCTTTCAGGGCAGCCTGTGGGTCCCATATGTACCCTCTGACAGAGATTCACATAGTACCTATAGAGAACATGGTAGACAAAAGTTTAAAATTCATTTAGGCTAAACTGAAGAAGTGATACACAAACTTTAGAATACTCATGGGAAGCTAAACAGATTGCAAGAAACTAAATCTCAAATTAGTACATGCTTTATTCTGTAAGCTAAGGCTTGGCAGATTACTTCTAACTATCATTTTCAGTAAAAGACTGTGCAAAAAATAAATTCATCATTTACCAGATTAGTTCACTAGTTAATTTTGACCTGGGTCCAAACTAGAAATTGGTACAGTCAAGAAATGTCCAAAAGTTTTCAGTTATAAAGATTATAGTACCATCCTAAATTCAGTGTCTCTTCTGAGCTATACCAGCTCAGATATGTCAGAACAGAGGAACTACTCGCAAGGTGGTAAATGAAGCAGTTTTGTTACCCCATGATTTATCATAAAGTTTAGAATTAGATGCTATCATCCTTGCCAGTTCATTTCTATTTGCTAACTAGAGGGGGGATGCCAGAGACATTGATGAATTCCTGCCATTCGTATTTTCTTCTAAGCTGCTACATAGAGGCTTAGAAGTTAAACTTTATAGACAAGAAGTTACACACCTAAGAGAAAGCAACTAATTAAGATTTTTGTTCAACGTGATTAAGGAAAAAAATTCTTAAACAACATTTAAACAACAGAATTACATTGTTAAGATAGCAGTTTAAATAGAAAGCTTTTAAAAAGCTTTTAGTTCAGACTTATTCATACTTTAAAAAAGGCTACCAATATGGGGAAGGAGTGAGAATGAAGAACGCAATTTTAAATCCCTTTGGATAAAATGGGTTCCTGACAGTTTTAAGCAAATAGAAATATTATGCCACGTTACAACTTCGACAGTACTGATTAGCAAGCTGCTCCCTGGGTGTTGCTCATTACTCACGAGTTCCCATCGTGGAAAAAGATCCATGATCCCGTCAGGGAAGAGAGCATTCTTAAGTCATAAGTTCTGTGTTTTTGAACAAACTTGCACTCCATTTTCTGGGGAGGACAAACAGCCTGAGTCTTCCATTCAAATGTCACAGCACAACCAAGAGTCTCACTGAAAAGGTATGGTCTCCCAATACCAGCATTTTCATCACACATGAAGATAATGGTAGATTCCTTTCTTGCATTTGCTATAGAGGGGGAAGGTTGGAAAAAAAAGGAAAAACATACTTTGCAAGAGGCTTCCAGGCACGTATGAATTTTAGTGTAGCTAAATCCCTACGTTAGCTCAGATCCTTGCACATGAAGTGTAGGAAGTACTTACTGCTAGCACAAAATCCCCACTTCTCATCTCCCTGGTAGTTTCCAGTTGTAGCACACCACGGCCTATTCTTTTCTTCTGTAATACATTCCTCATAGGTCTTCCCTTTGTACTTGAAGGGGAACACACAAAGCTCTCCCTTTTCAGTCACTGAGAAGGAGAGGTATAAATTCTTAATAACACGCAGCAGAACAGCAGGGATATCCATATTCATGACCATACCCAAAGCCTGTACTTCAATACTAAAGAAGAGTCAGAAGCAGGTAACAGAAATACTGAAACATTGAGTTTAAATCCAATTAGAAAACTAGATGTAGCAAACAAGTAGCTACAATCATCCCTACAGAAAAGCTGCACTGTCTCTTCTAGGGAGATAGATGTTGATGTTGCAGATTAGTACAGTGCATGTGATTTAATGAAACTACATGTTTCTATTAATGTATGTAAAACATTGCTTCCTCTTATCACAACAAAGCCTCATATTTTAAGGGGAAAAAGTTTGGCAAATTTTTAACATAAAAAATGGGTCTGTTCCAATCTCACCTGGAGGGCACAGATCACCTCCTGTATACTGCAGGATCACTGTTTCATCCTGGTGGCTATAGTCCATTTTCATTTCCTTTATGTTTCCAAAAGATGACACACCTTTTTCAGATGTCAGACACACTGCCCCATCATTGCATTTTCCCAGGGGCAAGCCTGCTGCCTTACTGCACACACCAACATGGTAACTGCTGGATCCAGAAAATACCTGTGTAGACAACCAGAAGTATCACAAATCTGCCTCAAACTCTACAGTCAATACTTACAAAACCAGGAGGACTTTATAAAACAAGTCTTATGCAACACTTGCATAATTCAGGAAGAAAAGACGGTGACCGATTTTGCAAGTCTGGCCTTCTTTAGTATGACAAAACTGCAGATAAAGCGCACAGGACCACAGATAAAATCTGTCCATTAGACTTGCTTTCACATTCACGATTTCTCCTTCCTTACCCCATCAGTATATCTATCAACTTCCTTCACAAAAACATTAAAGACAATGTTATACCCCCTAATATTATTCCCCGCTGTCAAGAGGCCAAACAAATATCAATACTGATCATAGCACATGCTTCAGTCTTTTCTCACACCCCAGGATCCTTAAAAGAAACCTTTGCTGCAGTATTAAAATGTTGACAGCAATAGGAAATTATAAATAAAGAAACAAAAAATAAATAAGAGAATCACAGCACCAGAAGGCCTTACCTCAAATGATCTTCCAGAAAGGCTGGTCAGGTTAAAAGTATAGTGTAGCTGTTCATCAGTCACAGAGCAGCCTGAAGTTTTCACTTTATCAGGGCACACAACTGGAGTTTCCCACTCAAACACAAAACTGCACTCAAGTTTCATTATCATCTTTGGCTTACCCTGTTACCAAAGAACACACATTAGGTCTAATTTTTGACAAGTTCGTTGTTCTTTCTGCATTTCCCCCCTTCCCCAATATTTAACCTCAGTTACTACTAAAGCCAGACTTCACTGACTGTAGGACAAACACCATGCCTTTATATTACAACCAGTACTAAAAAACTCACATTCTATCTAGCTCCAGAAAACAATCAAAGAAGGAACTGAAGTACCCAAGCTTTCTTCTTAACTAGGGTTGGGATTTTGATGTTCAGCTTAATTGCAAGCAGTAAAAGTATGAGAACATTAAAAAAATTTCACTGAGTTAAGGTTTAATAGCAAATGCTTTTTACTTTCTCATATTTTAAACTAAAATATTAGTATGGCCTATGTAATATTCAGAGCTGTCTCAAGTTTCAGCTCATGCCCCATGTTAATGAAAAATAGCTCCACAATCTTCAGCAAGCTCTAGTTTGTCAAACATCATACCCAAGTATCTCTACATACTCAACATCTCTACAGCTTGTTAAGGCATTCAAAAAAAAAAAAAAATCAAGAAGCACTGGACTCAAATCACCATGCAAACTCAATTTAGTGTTCGATTGTTGACACAAAACATAAGTAACTAAACACAAATTTTTAAAGCTGGGTATGATTATGGAAAGGGTTATAACACAGGGGAATCATTTCACAGTAAAAGCTCTACACTTACACTGGTTCTCATGTTAGCCTGAGGTACAAGGACAAGGTTTTGCATCTAATAGTGCAATACAGCATCAAGTTTAATGTCAGCAATACATTACATCAGTGGAATCTCATCCTTGAAATCATCAGAACCTGTTACTCTCAAGCCTAAAGTTCACACACAATGAAATTTTGGCTTGTTAAGAATACAAATATGAGGTATATTCTCTGATGACATAAGTCCATCCATACATTCTAGAAGCAAGTCCTTGATTTAGTTTTAAACAAAGCTAACACTGGTTATGACCCATTTCCCATTACACTCCAATATCAACAGAAGTTTAATAGATGTCTTACCAGACTAGTTCCTTGGCTGCAGTGAAATACAATAACAGAAGTATAGTTCAGTTTGTTGTTTGTCTGACAAGGAGTAGTGCTGTTGTAAGTGATGCTAACTTCATTTACTGCCTCATTTAACTTGGGAGGTTCAGTAACACGACCAATATCCTACACAAGCAAAAATATGTATTAATAGACTAATGGGACACACCTGGATTTCAGATCAGCCCAGAGATTCAGACCAATTCAAATTCACGTTTATATGGGAGTACAACTACTGCACTTTTGAAAACTGCATTCTATACTCAAAGAACAGCTATTTTATTTCAATCCTAACAAAACACAAGCTGAGAAGCTCAAAACACCCTTTGATTTGGCTTGACAAAAGCCAGGGAGGTTCTGCATCTTACAGATAGATTCTTCTTTACATCACTGTGCCAAATTACCAACATGTGACTTCAAATCAGCATTAACAATGGAGTACGGTCCCTAGATCAATGTGAAAGTTCATGGAAAACAATCTCAACTTTTTATGTCTGTCTTCTACAGCTCACCAACAAGCCTTCAAAAGGTAAGAGCCTTCATCTCTCAAGGTAGCAACACGGACAAGTTAACCAACGTTCTGTCGTAGTCTTGCTATTCATTCTTACAAGGAAGTACTAAATGCATTTTGAAGCATGGTAGGACATATCCTGTTGCAGTATGAGATCAAGTAAGCCTCCGATTGGTTAACTAAGATGTTCTGCTTCCCAATCTTTGTATTTGGCACACAACACTACTTGAAAAAAATTCTCTGTAGCAATTTTTCATATTTATCACTGCATTGAATCTTCTAACACCCAAAAAAGTCACTGGAGTTCAGGACAGGAAAACACTGCTTCATAGGGAAAAAACAATGAAAGGAATTTCGCAGAGGAGATTAATTTTGCGTTCCATTTCTTTAATCCATTGTCAAGCCCCTACTTCAAATCAGGTCTCTAGGCAGGGATACTGTATTAAACTATTATGGAAATGCACACTTCAGTGATTCAAGGCATAGTACTTACTATTGGCAAGTCATTAACAGGAACCATGCACACAGCTGCTCCAGGGGGGCAATTAACATCTTTGATAGGATTGAGAGGCTCACAAATATTGATGTAAAAGTCTGGAGAAACATCTGTAATATCTTCATCCACAAATGCCTCATAATACCCAGTGCGATGGATCAGAGGAGACAGGTCGATAACAGAACTGCCATTTAATACTGAGCACTTCACCTATAAGAACATATATCACATGATGATTGATTGATCTTATTCTTTTATTACTTACTTTGATTTATTGACAAGCATCCTATCCTTCTTAGGGCCAGAAGCATGGCTACATTTAAAAGCATCATTTGTTATAATTTTGTTTGTCTATAGATACTAAGCACGTACAAGCTGCACATGAAAAACCTTGATCATTCAAACATTCTTATGGAATGGAATCCTTGTCAGAACACTACCAAGTCATAAAGCTCTGGCACGCATACTCCTGCATACATAGTCACTATCACTTTGTAAGATCCCTTCCTCTCCTCATCTCTCACACATCATTAGACCACCTCCAATAAACAAGCTTGGTTATAACAACATAAAATCATTTTATTGCAAGTTGATAGCTTGACTACTACATTTCCTCAGAACCAGTTTCATTCACTCTAAATGTGCATAAGCTTATTGACAGCCTACGTGGAATTTGAAAAGTCTATTCTATATCTTTTCTAATTTAGATATTAGAAAAGGAACAACTACAACTAATTAAACTACTGTTTAATTTCAGGACCAATAATCATCAATGCTACCTACTTATCACCACACTGAAATGGCCTGGGGTCACTGTGAAAAGTGATGGGAAGTGCACAATGATCACCAAATGGAATGAACAGGCTATAAAGCACAATGGGTTTGGGCACTGTTGATTTGTGTTGCAGCATGGTACATACTACTGAAGAGGAAACCAGAGTAGCAAAAAGAGGGGACCTGTGACAGTTCTTGTTGGGGAAAGAAACTGGAAGATGTTTCTCCTAAATGGAAGCAAGAGCTATAGTATTGAGACAGTGATGAGGAGGAAAAAACTTGATGCAGTGAACAATGGTCACAGTGGCAGTAATCAAGGCAGTGAAAAGGATAATTAGGTAGATTTACAAAAGTAATATTCAGGGGTTAAGCAAAGATTGGAATTCACCCAACAGCTCATTTAGCCTTCTATTTCTATTACTGGCTTTTACTCCATGCACCCAATAGTGATAATTCAACTAGCTACATTAACTAAAGAAAGACTAGCATGATATTGTCTGGATCACCAGTTCAGCTAGAGTTGGCAAAATCATGGTACTACAACATGTGTTACACAGCCAAAGCAGATCCTAAATTCATGCTATCGAGGTTTATCAGTTTTTACACCGAGCAAACTGATCATACTGGTGCCTGGTCACTAGTTACTTGCCTAGAAACAAAGAATATCCCCATTAACAGAGATGCTATCTATCCTCAACTCAACCTCAGCTCTGTTGGCCTGCTGCATCAGATGATTTTAACCATCACTTCCCAAGATGACACTCTGGCTTCCATTTGAACTGTACAGAAAAGCAGCTAAGTAGGTTCCACAGAGGGGTTATTGTGAAGTGTTAAAAGTTTTCACTTGACTCAACATGTGGAGCAGGACTTTGCCAAGTACTGTTCTTCTGCGTTGAAAATGTCAGTATGAAAAGCATTTGAGAACTTCTGTATGAGCTTGGGTTCTGTACTACAGGAACAGACCTTTCCCTCAAGGAATTTAATATACACTGATAAAATATCCAATCCCCCTCAGAAATTTAGTCCCACAAGTGTTGTCTGTAAAAGTAATCCTTACCTCTTCCTCACAAGCCAAGGAGGTATGCCAAGAGAAGTAACTAGTGCATGTCTGCTCATCAAAAGACAGAAAAACAGGCCGACTGTCATCTCCAGCATCAGACTTGCATACAAAGCTAAAATAGCTTTTATGCTTCAGTGCAGGGTCTGCAGGGCAAGGATCTCCATCTTCATAGACAAGTTTTAACACTTGATCTTCGTAAGTTAAAGTTTTACTCTGTTTTCCAGCATTAACTGGTTTTTGGCCACTTGTGATGCAGACAGCTGAAGTAAAAAGAAAAATGAACAGAACAGATTAAGTCTGATGTAACTGCCCTGCAAAAAAATCACACCTTACAATATAAACAGTGGGAAACTTAAGATTTTAGTCTCACTTTAGTTTTCCTATGAAAGATAGGCTTTGTCACACTATCTGGAGTTCCCACTAAACTGAGCTGAACTGCACTGAAAAAAAGATCAAATATTATCTTTAACACTTCATTAACCTGTATGTACTGCATCTATACACATTGAATCACAGAGCACAGTATTTGGTATATTATATATCATTTTGAGATGCCTCTTAAAAACCATATTGATCCAGTATTTTCTTCTAACTACACAAAAATAATCTTTACTTCACAAGCAACATTCCTAGCATTTAAGATGCTTAAATATTATCTCTCATTCAATTTGCCAAAGAGTTAGTAATTCAATCTGCAAGTTAGCAGCTTAGAAAACAAGTTAGCTTCTACTGATGTTTCAGAAGCACCCAAAAGACAATAGAAAGTTAGAAAGAGGATTGGAAAAGGTTTGAAGTGCAGACACAAGGCCCAGTACAGATGCATTACAGCAGTGCATCCCTAGAGAGAAATTTTTGTGCTCTGTTCACTCTAGCTAGAAGCTTGTAAATGTCTCCATTTTCACAACTGCCAAGAGGCGCAGCAGAAAATCTGCATTCCTGGCCTCATGTCCAAAAAAATACCCATCCATCAGGAACTAGAGCAATTGAGACTGGAAGTGAGCTCAAGTAAACGGAGTTTGGTAGAAATACATGGCTTCACTTCCTAGAACACTTTTAGGTTCTTTTCCTACGCAATTCAGCCACACAGCTTTACCCTTTACTCCTTCTGCATTTACAGTAAAACCTGCCCCTCACATTTTACTGTAAACTTGAACATAAGTATTTCTTTTGGGTACCCTATGGTCAATCATTACAGTACCAGAGGGGATAAGATACTTACCAGCTCCATTAGCACATGAACTTTTAGCTTCAGCACAAACATTCAACTCAATCTTTCTGTTGTGTGAATCACTGATGGTATAGCCAGACTCTCGCTTTAATGATGTCAAATCAAAGAGGTGGCCTGTAGAGAGATTGGGGAACAATTTAATCTCTTTTTCAGATTCAAAATCAAGACATTTCTTTGTATTAAAAGCTTTCAGTAACTTAATTTAGTAGGACAGTCAACCAGACTCTATTTGCCTGCTAGCTTAGAAAGGCAAACAGTTACTTATTCATATTAACAGAGTTAAAACTAGTTTCAGAACTATACACTATTTATGTTCCAAGGGACATTGCAGTACAAGATATTTCTACCATCAATAAGCTTGTCAGTCACCACCCAAAGGATGTGTCCCACTGTCCTTTTCTAATGAAGTCCCTCAAGAATACAGTCTCTTCCACATATGAAATCCTGAGGCCTCCTCCTTACCTGTTGTAGGATTGGTTACCCGACAGTCATTTTGCACATTGCTTTTAAGAGGGCACGCAGCAGCAGTGAACCATAAGAACGTATATTCACAATCTTCAATGGCAGTTATAAGTTCTGGCTTCGATTCCTAAACATGAAACGGTGGAGAGAGTGACAAGTCTGCAGAGCAACAGTGTAAGATTCTGTGCAACCGGGTTATACCTGCAGCCTGTAGCTGTTCAAATGCCAGTCCTAGGACTTAACAGACCATCATGGTCCAGTGAATTAATCCAAGGACAGAGTATTTAACTCTGATTATTTCAAATACACAACAGTACAGAATCATTATGATGAGAAACAAAATTAATGAGAGAAGAGCTAAAGGCAGCCTAGGGCAATAGAAAATAGAAGAGCACTTAACAGCAAGGCAAAGGGTGTGCAAGAATTAAGAACTACATAGCAAATAGCATTATTTACTACTTGAAACACTTCCCTACCTGCACTACATTCATCTTCAAGACATAAACAGACAATTTAAGCTATTACAGATGTGCTAGCAGATAGTACGAAAAGATCCCATAAATTGCACAGCATCTAAAAAGTCTGCTTGCAAATCTGGCTCCCATCAAACTAGAGATGATTAGGAAATAGATGAGAGCTGCCTGCATTCTCCATACACACACAGTGATATGAACAATTCATGAACACATAAAACCCCACCAGGAGCCCACTTACAATTCTATTTTCATCACACTTGAGGCGTAATATTGTTGTTTTCTTGCGAATTTTATCTGGACATTGCTCTCCATTAATATATTTCAGAATAGAAATGCCATTTTCCCTCCAGGGACCATCAGCCACCTCCCCAAGACTGGTACATTTTGTACCCTCCATAAGGGAGGCAGCTGCATCAGAAGGACAGGAACCTATACAGATAAACAAAAACTGCATTATCACTCTAAATGTTATTAAGGCATACTTGCCTGGAATAAAACTTCACTACTTTACTTTCAGTATATCTCCAAGCCACTGTCCAAACCATACTCAGTGGGGTGTATTTTCCCCAAAAATCACAAGTAGCAGCAATATCCTCACTTCACTTAAGGTCATGCAGAAAGCAGTGGCAGCTACTACTGGGGAAGTAGACTACCTACACAGAGATGAAGGCTACAGTCTGTTACCTGGTCTTCCACTGCACTAAACACAGATTCAGTCAGAAGATGCCATAGAGAAATTCTGAAGTTAGCATCTTGTGCCAAGAAATTATTTTAATCTCTAAGAGCTGTAGCAGACTTTGGATAAGGACAGCAGTTATCATGAGAAGCTAAGAGCTGCTAGTGAATCTCACTAAGCAAATGGAAATCAGGTCCACAATCTACTCTTCCCTTTGGTGCTGAAATCACACCACTGTCTTCACATACTTTGCTTTGGGATTTTTTCACTCAGCACAGCCACCAGCACCTACTGTCCTACCACTTTTGCCTTCCCTAGCTACAACAGGAGGAATGTATTTTTATTTTGCTCTTACGTGCAGCGCCATATGGTACTAAGGGCTTGCAGACATTAATATAATATTTCTGTGTAGTAGCAGATATAGCAATCGCTTCCCAGTTCTCTCTATGTCGCATCAGGGATGAAAAGTCATAGAAGTTTCCATCATCATCCCTGTACAAAAAGATTAAGAGGCATATTAAAAAAACTAAGTATTTTAAAGTTACAATTCTGAAGTTACTGCAGTAATTTTGACCTAATAACTCTAAGCAGATCATCATGCTGAAAAAGAAATCTGCAGGCTCATTGCTCCTCAGAAACTTCAAATTTGATACAGAGATATATCACTGCACCAGCTACCCCCACAGTAACTGTCCACATGCACACAGCCCTCAGATAATGCAGGAGCATCTTATCTTACAGTGCATGGCAAGCACGAACACAGTTACAGTTCACTGTTTTACCTGAAGGTAGAAACCTATAATGAGGCCCGATGTTAAATTTTTGGGCCAATCATTAGCCACATTTGACCCCAAATATCAAATCTTAATGATCTAATACTTGGTCGTGACAGACATAAATGACATTTTTTCCTGGAGCTTTGTTTGGTGGAAGTTCCAAACAGACACCAGTTGTATTCTTGTTTAAAATTAGCTACAGTTAAATAATAACTAGATACTTGCAACAACCTAGCATACTTAGCCTTCAACCATCAAAAACTGCATACCCAGAAGTTCCCTTTTATTATTTTATTATTAAGAATCTCAAAGTATTTTTCTTCTGTGAAACTAGTTTTCACAAACACAAATTGCAGAAGTTACTTAAAATACTTTGCACTGGCACTGAATGCCACATTAGCTAAGTCAAAACACGATAGCTAAAGTGGCAGTGTTGCACTGAATTGCAATAAGGCTGTATTTGTTTTCTTTCATCATACAGCTTAATTTTAATTTTGTGGAAACAACTTACTTGTAGGAGCACTCAGTAGATTTAACAGGTGGGCAAGCATACTGAGTATGCCATTCAAACATGTAGGTGCAATCTGGAGTTTCCTTCAAAAATACAGGCTGAAAGAATGCAATACAAAAGTAACATTATCTTAGAGCCACACTATGCCTCTGACTAGCTGAAAGCACAGCTTCTCCCAAACCCGAGTTTATGCTCATGCACACTTCTGATAAAAGGGCAGCCATTAGAAACTTCTGCCTCCTCCCTGAACTAAGGAGAAGAGCAAAAGTAACTCCACACACCATTGTTTAAGAAAAGGAAGGAAAGTGCAAGTACAAAGAGAGATACTAAAAGCAAGTAACCTGCTTATTTTAGTCTGGTTATGTAATAACTGCTTTCCTGCACATTCAGCCTTCTACGTTTTATTTTTTTACAAAGAAACAGCTGTAATGTTTGGGAGAACACTCCTTCCCAACTTCTCCAAGAGCTTCGATAATGGCAGGCATCCCCTAAAGGAACGACATGCCCTGACCTTCCTGAGGCACAACAAAAGCTACTCTTCATAAACAGAAAATTCAAAACATTCTTCATTTTGTATCGCTTCATAGGACGTTTCAATCTCATGTCTAATCTGGAAATTATTAGGCAGTTCTTGAAGGAGGTTATTTCATATTCTTCATCATACACTTTCATACCTTAAGAGGGCAACTCTGGAAGACAGTATGTACAGGAAACATGTTTTGAAACTAACCTCAGATGTCGTCTTGTCACAATAGAATAATATGGCAGTTGACCGTTCATATATTTTATGACATTTTTCTCCACTGGTGTAATTAATCATTATTAAACCATTTCTGAAAGTCAGCTTTTCTGTACGTAAGCCTAGAAGCAAGGAGTTGAGAAAAGTCAGCTATTCCAGTAAATACATGACTGCAGTAATGCCTCTGGCAACAGGGTTACAAAAGCAGCAATAAGATGCACAATAAAGTATTGATAGACAGATGTCAACCTTCCCCTAAAATTTGTGATCTAGTTATTGAATGAATATTACTCAGTAAGGCTGAGTTCATTTGTAATTGAGTGTCAGGATAACTACATATATGCCATTTTACTTGCACAGTAAGAAAAAGTGGTGGGGTGCTTTGTCTCATAAGATGTACAAGATAAACAAGAACCACTCTTCTGTCACATAGTAGCTTCAGTTACACCCTGGCTAATCTTCACATTGTCTAAGATTCTTCTGGTAAGTGCTGTACCTGCTACTTTTCTGAAAGCACTGTCCATCTTCTTTACTTGACACGATGCAACAGTGTTAGCCTCTGGTTTGCAAGGTTCTGTTATTTCTCCACAAACTCTGAAGTAGTAGTCATACTCATCTGTACTCACTTTTATGTCCTTATTGGAAAGTGGCTTCAGGTTATAAACATGACCATACCTTGGATCTGTCACCTGGCAATCCTCTCCTTTAAAGAAAAATTAAGAATTTAAAATACAATTTAAGATCCATTAGCTTTGCCAAATACACTTAAGACAATTAAGGCTTACTGGAACAAATAAGGCCACAAAAATTAGTAGCTGGCACTTTAGGGCAGTGACATTGAAGAACCACGTTAGTTCAGCTAAGCAGCTCGTCTTGGGGAATCACCAATATCTAGAACTATGTGACTACACTATAAATGGCACATTTCTTTTATAACTGCCACTAATGCAAGATGCAAAAGTCACACTGTAGTTCAAAAACTACTTTAATGTTGCCTCACAGGTTCTTCCTTCAGCTATGCTGAAGGTTAAGTACAGAACCAGAGTCACTAAGTCCAGCACTTGCTTAATTATGTGGAAAGAACAGCAGGGTCTCAAGGCCAAAGCAAAAGGTGTTCTCGATGTCAGTCTTGTATCTTCTTTTAACAGCTATGAAGTCCGTCAAGTTAGAGAATAACTGATCATAGGAAATGTTTACTACAGCTTACAAATCTACAAAAGAAGGTTTAGGAAAATTCTAGTTTTCATGAGTCTCGTCAGCTGATATATCATCAGTAACTTTGTTGCTGATTAAGTCCTCAGTTTTAAAATGATTGTTTACTCTGAAGGTTTTTCAAAAATCATTAGATTGTATCACATGAACACTCTTCTCAATCATACAAATTGTCAGCAAGGTAAAGACACCAGTTTCTCCCCTTTCAAAAGCACAACTCAGTCCTGCACAGTATTATGTGCTACAGGGCAGTAGCTTGTAAGCATGGCTAATGCCACATGAGATCATTGGCAGTTTCAATAATGTTGCAATAGATCCTTTACGGGAAGCCTGGAAGTTTTATAAGGCATTATCTACAAGCTGCAAAACAAAGCCTGCAAGGGCAGAGAATATGCTTACACACTCAACTTACCATCTAAGAGCCAATCAAGTACCAGAATTTGAACTTGTGACTCCTTGTTACACATCCTGGAGTCAACCGCAAATTCTGAGACTGTCCCCACTGGCCCCTCCCCCACTGACTAACAAGCGTGAAGTTTAAAGTCTAGCTTCCAGTCTTCAATGAGGGACAGAGAATGAGTTGCCAGGCATAGAATCAACTGTGTTCTCATGAAAAGTGATGCTTTAATATTTACCAGCAAGTCTACCTGTGATTTAACAACATAGTACTATGATGTCTCAGAAAGAGCATTATTACTTTATCTTCTTTCCCTGGATAGCATAACAGGCAAATATACTTGGCCTAACTTGTACTTTTAATGATAGATAGGATACTTAGTGGGCTTAAAGCTCAGAAGAGACATCCCTCCATATGCCAGCAACTTTTAAAAAAAGACCAACAGGGCAAGAAACCAACACGGCTTCAGTAAGTATTTACTACTTATACAGATTTGTTTGATATTTTCAAGCTCAAATAACTACACTTACCTTCTGCTTTGTGAACAGGACATGCTGCCAAGGTTCTCCAAACAAATACAAACTCACAGTCATTCTCCTGTTCCAACACTGGTGATCCCTACAGAAAAGAGCCATATGAAGGGGGCTTATTAATAGCTGCATTGCAAGTCTCAAAATATACATACAGGGGTTTGTTAATTGCAGTTGCACAGCCTTAAGGTCTCCCCTATCAAATTTCAGCACTCATATTCAGCAAAGAGCTGCTCTTGCTGGCTCACAGGATTCCACAATAGAGTTCACTGTTGTGTTCCACAGGTTCAGTAAAGCACTCCAGAAGAGACAAGGGAAAAGCCTGTATACAAGATACTACTTTTTAGAACCAGGCTCTCTATTTTAAGAGGAATAAACAGTGTCTATTTTAATACAGGACCCCCAAGCACTAAAAGCCTCATTAATAGCAACTGGCACAGAAAATTACCATTGTTTGATCACACTGGAAGATTATACGTGTAGAATAACGCTGCTTATCTTTGCATGTATCACCATTCAAGTAGATAATGCTTAATGACCCATCGGTAGCAGCCTGGGGGGTTATCTGAATGACTCCAAGGTTCTTGCTTTTATCAGCATATTTCACACAAGATCCTATAGCACCACCTAGAGGAAAAAGCCTGGTTTTTAGTTCAAAGCTTTGACAACTAGAGTTAAATTTATTGTAAAATAACATAATAGGGTAGCTTTAAGAGAGCTTTGAGCATTAAAGCAGACTGTCTCAAACTCCTGAAGCAGAATACAACAGAAATGAATTCATAAATACAGTTAGAGACATCACGTGCCTAAAGCCTCTGAGGCTGTCCTGCATTCACCAAAATCTTTCAAACTGCACTAATTTATCTGCTCCCACAGACTGATAAAAGACTAGAGCAATGTTAAATATATCAAACCGGATAGAAGTTCCATAAGACATGGCATAAGCCTCTCATTCTGGCCTCATTCAATTAGCAGGCTTCAACAACATTTGACCTTTCTATCTTCTTGAAAAAACAGTAAGTCAAAGATACTGGCAAATACTGCCCTCAATGCGTTTTTCCAAAATGTCTTCACACACATCTCGATTCAAAAGTCCTGCTAAGCATTAAGACTGCTCTCAATTTGCAAAAGTCTGTTTATTAGTACTCCTGACATATGTCACCCGGGTCTATTTGAGTTCAGTGATTAAACAGGCAGGATTCAATTAACCCTACTAAAATAACCAGGGATGTCATTGTGCGTACAAGGTCTCGCATTAGAAGTTACAAGTTAAGAAACACTTGCCACTGGCTTACCAGAACATCCAGTCACATAAGGCAAAGGCTTGCAGACATTCAAGAAAAATGTTCGCTTCTTCGCTTCCTTTGAAGTGTCGATAGCAACCCATGGCTCACCATCTTTGCTCAAGTCACTTAAATCATACTCGTTGCCTGCAGCATCTGAAAGAAATGTGGTATACACAGAAAGCTCAGAGATCCCATTAATACTTGCAGCACTATTGTGTTTGAAAGGATACAAGTTTCAATGATGAATATACAAGTCAAAGTAATTTTCAGAATCATATTAGATATCCATTCAGAGAACATACTGTTGCCACTAAAACATCACTATGCGAAATGCAGAACACAGTTCCCTTGACAGTTACTTCCCAAGTGTAATTACTCCAAAATTCACAGGTGCATTTTTACAGAGGCCAAGAAAAATGAACTTATTTGCTTCAGAGTTGGGCTGAAGCAGTACCCAGTCACAATAAGGACTAAACATTTTCAAAGTAATTATCCAAATTAGCTTCTTGCCTGTCTTTGTAAGTTAAGCCTGCTTCAAACAACTTACCTCCTCTCCCACCCTACAACTTCTACAAAGACTTCAAGTCTTACAAGTGTCTTCACAACAGGTATTCTTAAAGCCCTCCTCTGAGCAGAAGTTTGCTGCTCAGTTCATCCTTCCAATATTTGTTGGACAGAACCCTCTCAAATTCCAGGTACTTACCTGTAACCTGACAGTCTACAGGAGCAGGAGCACAGGCCAGAGCTGTGTGAAACTCAAAAAAAGTATCATGGATGTCCAGCACACTGTTTACCTCCTCACGCACAAACTTAAGCTCCCCAGGATATGAATCATTACAAATGAAAGTCACCACGAACGTGTCTGATTTTCCTGTAAAACAAACATTTATCTGCTGAGGATTCAGTTTGGAATATTTGAATTTAAGATCAAGCTAAAAATGGACTTCAAAATTTTCTAACAGTTTCTTTTTACTCACCGCTTCAAGGAAAACACTACCTTATATTTTATGGGGTTTTAGCTGTAAATATGCAAGCCTTCTTTAGAAAGCTATGATAAATTGCCTAGCAGCCACAACTGCCTCTTCAAATAAGACACCAAAATGCCTTGACACATTTCAAGAACCTAATTGCTTTCACTGAACTCTGTTCCCTGGGTCTTCAACATATTTGAAGAAACAGAAAACCTATAAAATATTGTCAGCGGTACCAGCAACCTCTAAATCACATCACACATAGCAAAGTTTTGGGGTTGGAGGTTTTGTTTGTAAGTAGTTCAATGTAATGACTGCAGAACTAATAATACTGATACTCTCTAAGCAGTATAAGTTAAGTTCTGTTTAGTCCTCAAGAAATGATAGTTATGTCAGGGAGTAGTATTTGTCATCAAAACTTGTCAACACCATTTCTGTTATCAAAATGGTAGATGCTCTCAAAGCAAAACATACAGAGGAGCTCAATCACTTGTTTCCTGTTGCATAGTAGGTATGGAAATGTCACAACTGGGAAAATAAGAGGTATCACCACAGCAATTTGTACAGATGGAGAAGCATTTGAGGTTCCTGAATCCAAAACCCAGTTTTCCCAAAACCTTCTGTTGTTAAGGTGTCCTGTTCCTTTCTATGAAGCTCAGTTTCAGTACAATTGGAGAGCATGTAAAATCTAAAAGCTAGATACACATTTTTCATTAGTCTTATCTGCAGACGAGACTTAAATTCACGCAGTAGGCGTCCATGAAGTAATAGAGCACTTATTTAAGGAATTCCACAAAAAAGAGTACATGCTTACTAAAAAATGACCTTTCAGATATGAAACAACTTTAGAGAACATTATTAATGAAACTGAAGCTTACATCTATTCCTTCACTTAGAAAAAGAGCCAGAGTTCATTTTGCTTGTTTTCCCAATTTGACTATCCATTTCTCCTTACAAGGACCAGTATTTTTCATCTGCTCAGTAAGAAAAAATTAACATATATACTGTATTTAGTTTCTTTTCTATAGTTTTGAAATGCACATGTATTACTGAAAACTGAGCCATTACCATTCTGTGTGATTTTATTTCTTTTAGAATTTCCACATGAGCTAGTTTATGTAAGCAACTAACACAAAGCCAAACAGATTTCAGTAGGTTGACAAAGGAATGCAGACCATTCACACTAAGTTTGTACAATATGACCATCGATTCCGACTGCATATTTCCTGAACTCACCTGATTCCACACGAAGAGGACCTCTGAAGGTAAGAGTTAAAAATCCTTCACTGGATAGATACAGGGTTTTATCCAATTCCACCAGCCTCACTGATGTCAGATTTTCTAGTTCACATCCAGCAGCTGTTTTGCCATCAATTTTACCACAATCTGGCATGGATCCACAAATGTTTAGCTAGAAGTTTTGAAAACATGTGGATGTACATAGTATTAACTGCAGAAATAAGGTTCACATAGCCATTTCTACACCAGTAAAACTTGCTTGTCAATAACTTTCAAACAACACGGTTGTCTTGCAGTCTGGAAGTGACAAACATTTCAACTATAATACAGAAACAATATTCTCAATCTTCAGCTTATGGGGTCCACAAATTCTCCCCACTAGAAGTGCAGGATGTGGTTCAGCAAGTTTATTCTCAGACTAAGAAAGACAGTACTATGGTAGTATTTGTGACAGCCTAGGACTACTGATACATGCAGATTGCATTAAAAACACTGATATGGAAAATCCCTTTCTAGGCTTCCCCTATCAATTTCTTCAGCATCAACAGATAAATTGGCAACAGAGTCCATAAGGGCAAAATCACACACAGCCTGAAAAGCTTGGCTACCTTTTGTTTGCTAAGAACCAGAAGTTCAATGCTTTTAAGACCATCTGAGATGAATGAAGTTATCTTCCATTCCTGCCCTCAAGCACAGTGCTTTCCTGCCAACTCATATTTCATAAAAGGACTGAGGCAAAGCTCCACTTGCTCACTAAGCAAGACAAAAAAATGCAAAACCAACACCTATATGCAACACATTGTTCAGTCAAAATCCTTACCAAGAAATTCTTTCCACTGCCAGTAGCCATATAGCCTTTTTCAGAAGCTAACGGCTGCAGATTGAACAGAAAGCCAGTGTTTGGATCTCGCACAGAGCAGGACTGGAAAAAAATTTACAACAGAATTATTTTCTCCTTCTGCATTTCTTCCGTTTAAGTTTTACCTCTAACTTTTTTCAAGAACCAAAGTAGTGATTTACACATATTCCTAGCCTGCACAGCAATCAGCAACTTAATGTGGTCAATCCAGATATAGCTCGGGCAGTAGCAACACTTCATTCAATTCTTTTGCACATTTATTCAGTTCTTTTTGTCCATTGACATCAGCCACATACCATCATATTAATGTGGAATTTAACAGATCTATCAGATTAACTAAGAGAAAGAAAATTTTAACTGAGGATCGTTTCCACACTAACGTGTTTATGTTGAGACCTGTAAAGTAGAAGCAACTGAGTAGTTTAGCATGAAAAAAAGTCTTCTTTGATGATCTGTACAAAACAAGGACAATATATCCATATACCCTTACATATAGACTCAGTTTGACTAGCAACATTGCAAGGGAATGGAACATTCAGTGCTAGAGCAAGAAACTGTTCTCAAGAGAAAGCACCTGAATACTTTGCTCAGAAGTTATACATTTCAGGAACACTTCAAAAAGAACGCAATAACGTATCACAAAACTCAATCATGACCTAAGACTTCACTGTAGTCAGTTTTCTTCAAAAGCCATTTAAACATAGTAATCAGGAGTTCTAGAAGAAAATAGGATGTTGAGGCTACAAATAACATTTACATTCTTCCTTTCTCACCTGTGAATCATCTTTTGTTTCCTTGATTGGACAAGCAGCCTCAGTTTCCCATATGAAAGTGGCCACACAATCCAGAATAGCGATAAACCGTGGGCTGCTACTCTGGAAACAGATTGCAGAGAGAAGTCCAGAATAAGTGCAATAGCCAACACTTTCTCACATTTGAGATACCGCTTGGGAACTGTCAGATTCTTCTAAAAGACTTCACTACAAATGCACACAATTCCCACTCTGCTTCCCTCACCCCTATTGATTTTGAAGGTCACTGCTGAAAACTTTGCTTAGTTAAACACTTGACACATTATCAAGCATTAGCCAAGAACTGAATCAGACATCCAAATATTCAGATTAAATTCAATACTGAATCTAGACATGCAAAACCAGATCTTGCCTCAGTTTAAGCTTTGAAGAATTTTGGGATATCGTACATAGTCCTTGATTTATAAAAAAAATAAAGTAAAAGTAAAGTAACAGAAATCTGCTAGCTGAGGTAACAGGGTACCAGGAATATTAATTACTTACACTTCATTTTGGTGTTTTCAGACAAAAGTAAAGCAGTTCATAACCACTCAAAATCACAGATTTTTCACCACACCTCTTGGGCTAAAGAACAGGTGAGTGAGGGGAGTAAGAACTGCAGATTCACAAAACCAGGAAGAGCAAGTCTAAGTCTAATGATCCTCTCCGTCTAAACTTCACTATGTGGAGTTGTATCAGCAAAAACTTTAGATTTAAGAATCCTACAATCAAAAAGCTACAGAGGATGCAGAACCTAAGCCTGAAGATACACTTTACAATGTTATTCCTCTTAAGAGGGTCCACAATATTTGTAAGTAACTCCTCAGTTTTAAGTCCCTGTGTCGTTTTCACACTAATTAGGCTAGTCTAAAATATGACTGTCCAAGAAGGCTGTAAAGTTTTTATCTAATTATTGCTTAAGATAAAATACTCAGTCTGAGGGACATTCTTCTACAGCATCTACATCAGCTTTATTTTTACATCTGTTTTAAATCCCCAAGAAGTTTCCCTTGTCACGAATCTACACATCTTCATGCGGCTTCATGTTAAAGGATGTAAAACCTATTACGATGAAGTAATAACTGAAAGATCATTTGTCCTTACAAGAGTGCCCCTGGAACAGACAAAGTGGATGGTGGTGGTATAAGTAGTTTTCTTTTCATCAGCATTGATGCACACAGAGCCATCTGCATAGGTTAGAGAAACATGTCCGGGTCTTTCAATTACTAGTCCTTTGCTGGCAACACCAAGGTTACTAATAGAGGTGACTTCAGAGTAAGAAACCTAGAAGTAAAGAAAAGCATGTCAGCAATTCTAAACTCAAGTAAGGAGTTAGAGATACAATCAAAAAGAAAATACCTACTACAATATTCTTGCATACAGAAGGTTATGTTGAGAGTTCTGAAAATAACAAAGGTGTAGAGATACCCCCACATTTCTCTCCCATTCTGTATTCAAGTTTCACATATTTAAGGCAACCTACACAAGCAGGCATGGTTTGATCTTTGTTGTTCTTATTTTTAGTACAATAAGGTGCTTGCAGTGCTTCACAACAGCCATCTTCATCTCATGAGCTGCATAGCTTAGGAATTTAGGGAGGCCTATGTCTTGTGCAGTAGGTAAAATTTTACTTGTACAGCTTTTTAAAACACAGTATGTGGAAGCCTCCAAGTGTTCTCAGCATTGACCTTAGGGATCCGCCATGCTTAACAAAGCCTAAAAATCACTAGCAGAAAACAGTAGGTGTTACCACCAAGGTCCAAAGTAATCTTCACTTCAAGATAACTGGTGCCTCCTATTTTTAAGAAGCTACTTTTAGTAGCAGCAGCAAACAGAAGAATACACCTCCAAAACAGCTTTGTCCACAGACTTCTGCCTTCTTTAACAACTCTGCATTTAGGTTGACACAATGTTCTCACTTCTTACTCCAGTGTCTTGAGCAATAAGTAATAAGGCCCTTAAGTGTCTCCACGTGTCAAGTACGCAGCCTTATGCAACAAGGACTATCACAAGCACAGGGAACTAGTAATAGTTAGCTCAAGTGCCACGATGGCGATAACCAGCTTCAGTCACTCAGACATCCTCTTCAACAGTATGGAGAGAAGGTGTTTTAAACATGGAATTCGGACAGCTTGGTGAGCCTCTAGTTCAACTTTCCCTACAGCTCGAGTAGCACTGCAGTCAGGCCTTTGGCAAAGTGTTCATTCAGCCTTTCAGCTGTTACAAGTCCCATGACAAGTTGTTACACTTCAGGGAAACACAGAAGTAGAAGCCCATAACCACCACCCTCCCTTTTTTTTTATTTGCCTGGCAACAGCTGCATAATCTACTCCTCAGAGTCAACGTTCAGGAGAAAGGGGTGGAGGTGACAAAGAATCTTTAAACACATTTTTTAACACAGTTCAGTCTAAAACAAGCCAAAAGCAAAATAAAATATCCAGAAGAACAGCCTGTTTCTAAAGCAAAGCTAGCGGCCTCTGAGACCTCAGCAACTCATACAGGAGAGATGCAGTTTGTCTGCTTCTGCAACACAGGGCAAAGAATCATGCATGTTAAAGGTGACATTGGTACACTTGTAAAAATTAAAGTTTTAGTCTTCAAAGAGGAAGACAGGAGGTCTACCATTGTGCTGTGATTATGCCACCATTATGGACACAGAATACCATTTTGGACATGAAGCCAGAATTCATGTGTCTGTCTTGCATACCCCTAAATGTCACTTATGTGGCAAACCAGCTCTGAGCTGGGATGGAAAGACTACTCACAGAATCATGCCTATATTCCATCTGACAGACAGATGCTCGCCGGTCACATCCTGGGACAGCAATCAGTGGTCGACAGACATTTATGTAGTACTTCTTGAGCTCATTTGGTCTTGAATTATCCATGGCATACCAGTTTTCACCTCTCTTCTCAGATCTTGCTAATCTGAGCAGGAACAGAAAGTTCTGCTCTAAGTATACATATTTTTCATAGTCTTTTTAGCTTTCTCTGTCAGTCTCAAGAAACAGAGCCACCGTAAGGCATTTCAAAGAAACTTTTCTCCCTCATGTTTAAGTGCTACAATTAGAAAAAAATACTCCTGGGAAGCAGAGCACAGTTGACAAGGCGGTAAGTTTTTGTAAGCAAAACCATCCCAAAAAGTCAACTTCCACCTTAGGAGGCAAGTCAACTTACTAGATGGAAATAGTCTTCATTTCAACATACTTGACAGTTAAGACTGTCACAACAGATCAAGTTTCTAGTGCTGTCTATGCAGGAAATCAACTTCATCCAGTGCTATCACCCAGAATGCTAAACTAGAATAGCCAAGTTATGTTGCATTTTACTTTCTTACTTTGACAAGTCATACTGGTCCATGGTGTTGGGATCAGTCACAACACATTCCAATGGTATTTCAGGACAAGCATATTCAGTGTACCACCTGAAGTTGTAGGTATACTTATCTTCTACCTAAAAATCAGCAGAATAGGTCTGTGAGGCTTTCCACATAGAACACTGACTTGCTATTCCTTTATACGTTATGCCTATTATTTCCCCTTGGTTTTGGGATATAACTTCTCACACTGATCCGTGTAGGTCTGTCCTGTTATAGATATTGTCATCTGCTGCATCACCAAAAATACTCTTTCCCAAAATAACAGAAGCAGAGCAATGTAACTGCTGTCTGCTGTATTACAGGACACAGTCCTACCACTTGTTACTTCTCAGCCAGTTTGGTTTTTTTTTTCAGCTAGAAATCCAAGACAGTCAAAAGCACTAGTAATTATATGGCCCAGAGAATAAAAGAAAGTGAAGAATGAAGCAGGAATCCAGATCCAGGTAAACAGCTTACTGTTCAGTGATGAAGGTAAGCTATATGGCTGCAACAAGAGTCAGACATACCAAGAGAAATAACTATTTCTTTTAGTCTGCTTTATAGATACTGGATATTTCCATACATAAAGCTCTGCTTGTACTGACCAAGCAGCAATTATTGCCAGTGTTTTGGGATAGATAGCCTTCCTTTATTCGTAAAGAACTTTTTACCTGATATTCAGGCTGACCTATTCTAGCATCATGGTCACACAGGAAAGTTATAAGGGTAGATCGCTGTGTTTTCTTCTCATCATTGTATGCTGTACCATTTTTGTAGGTCAACTGAATCAGGCCATCATAATATGAAAGTTTGGAACTGGGCAGTCCAAGACTCCAATACTGATCCTTACTGGAAAAGAAAAAAGTGTGTTTTGAGACTGAACAGCATGCAAAATTAATTCTGTCTCTAAGAGAAGTCTTAAAAATAGTAACCATACAGGTAAGTTTATAGAAGATACCATAAGACATAATAATTAAATAAGGTTGATTAGACCTAAGTGAGCTGGGATGAATAGGATGCTGCCAAAAGTAAACATAAAACATGAACAGGTGTCGTTCTTTGAAAAGGAAAGGAAGTTGTATATTGCTTAGATATCCAGACAAGTTTAATACTCCCTCCTCTAAACAAGTGACAAAAACATTAAGTTCTCATTCTCCAAAGTAGAATGCAAACTGTAGACTCCCTAATGCTGGGCTCAAGCTGGCCTCATACAACTACATGTGCACAGTAAAGGCCTAGCACTGCACAACAGTTCTCAGCCAGGTACTAGCCTTGGTTCAGGAGTGTTTCTTTACTCTGACTTAACACTGACTCTATCAGACCTAGCTTGGTCACCTTCCTCTGGAGAACATTTTTAGAGTCTGCAGTGGAGACCCTCTCTTTGGATGGAGATTAACTCAGAGACAACTCAAGTACAGCGTACCTCTGGCAACAGGTTGACCTGGAACCTGAAGTGTACAAATACTATCTCAGTCATAGTTTGTAGAAGATAACAGCAATGATACTGTCAGAGTAGCAGTACACACTGGGCACAGCAGTTTTAGTAATGGAAATCACAGAATAGCTGAGGTTGGAAAAGATCTCCAAGATCATCAAGTCCAATTGTCAACCTAGCACCACCACTATGTTCACTACTAATTACACCACGTCCTCAAGTCCATATCCACACATTTTTTGAACACTTCCAGGGATGGCAACTCTACTACTTCCCTGGGTAGCCTGTTTCAATGCTTGACAACTCTTTCCATGAAGACAATTTTCCCAATATCTAATCTAAACCTCCACTGGCACAACCTGAGGCCATATGGTGCAACACCCAAGTTCTGGGCTCCACCTCTGCATAAGGCAGCCACTACTCATCCCAAGCACAGCAGCGCTTCTTTAGGCCAGCTCTTGGAACACATCTGACCGTGAATCTCTGGATTGTAGGCTGGCTTAATACAGCTGCAGCAGTTAATCTACAGCTTACAGTCCCTATGGAAAACATAAGGGGGAACAATGGGTACATCCCATCTCAAAAGCTAGCTGTAAGCAAGATTACATGTCTGTGCACTTTGCTTGTAACAGCTGGCAGTGTAATTACTGCAAATTACATGTAAATTACCAAAACTATTACAGGCAGCACAATAATTATTTTGCATGCAAATTGTTCATTGTTGCACACAGACAACACATCATGCAACAAGAGATCTTCTATTACGGACAACAGAACTAGAGTTACTCACCTTTGTGTTACTTGGCATGCTGCCGATTTTGTGTGACACAGCTCATCAGGCACACTGCCACAGATGTTTATGTAAAACAAGTATTCTGTAGTATTAACTATATAGTGCCCATTTTTCTTGGCCAGAGGTGATAAATCAAAAGAGAAGCCTAATCAAGAAGGAATAAACTTTATCAGTTCAATTTTGTCCTGCTATCTCTCACAGGTTTTGATTCTACCAGTCACACAGCTAATTCACCTCCCCCTGAATAAGCCTCCTTCTACGTAATTACTGTTCCAGAAACAAAATAAACACACTAAAAGCATATTTTCTTATAGAGAGATTTGCTACAGTGAAATACACATTACAACTGTTTTCCTACACATTCTAGGGGACTATTAAGCTCATGCTGTTCTGATCCTCCATATGCATGTACTTAAAACTGTGGGTGCCTAGAGTTAGGCTGAACTCACTTTGCTCTTGAGTATCAAAATGACTCAGTGTTGAGGCACAAGTTCTATCCCTCATGACCTTTCAATGTGCTGAACAGAAATACATACCTGCCTGAGGGTCAGAGACTTGACAGTTATCTCCTTCAGTTTTAGACAGGACACATGCAGCAGCAGTATACCAATCAAATGCATATGAACATTTACTCTCAGACATCAAGATTGGAGCACTTTCTAGATCACCTGGTATCACAAGAGCAATGTGTTACACATACAGACAGAGAGGCTGCCAGTAGGAACTAGGAATTTAACCCTAAGAACACCAGGTTCTCCCCAAGAGCGGACCAAGACTAACTGTTAAAATACCACTTCTCCAAAAATAGAACCAAAATTTTTTTCACAAAGTCTTTGCATCCTCCTCCCCAAAATAGAAGTTTAGCCCAGAAGATGCAGTGCTCAATCTGTTCCTGAGTACTATCACAGTATCTGAAAAAACGTCTGCTTTGATACACAAACTTGGCGTTTTACTACAAAGTATTGAGAGGAAGTGCATAACCTGATCTTAACAGCCAGCAGACTTGGAGGTTTCAAATTTCTCAGGCTGAGGTAGAGGAACATAGGTTTTTTATTTCCCTGGGAGATGGTTAAACTAGCAGGCTATTATATAGAGATGAACAACATTAACTTCTTGAGTGTTTCTGCTTTCCATAACTGTCAGCAGTTTAGATACAAACCATACTTATTGGATACTTTATTGGAAGTTAAAGTATCTGATCTCCGTTCAGAACGAGCCTTTCCCATCAAGGAAAAGAAAGTGCTTTGTGTAGCTTCAAAGAGTAGTTGTATAAAAGGTAAACATAACTAAATACCTACAATTACATTGTTATCATCCTAGTAAACAAACCACAAGCTTCAACCTTCTGCAAAGAAAGAGATAAAAGACAAAAGCACATGCTAGCATGTAGTAGTGATGTCTGGGCTTATTATATGACCTTCAGTTTTTAGCTGGATCAGAGAACAGGGTGTGGATGTTCTCACCTGGTCTGCACATTAGAGTGATGACAGTTTTGATTTGTTTGTTAGGACCACAGCTGTCTCCATTTGAATAGATAAGTTGGATATTTTCTCCAACCTTTATAGGAGAAGATACAAATGTTCCAAGATTCTTACTCTTGTTTTCCTTATCTGTAAAGACAATAAATACATCACATTCATTTCTCTGAAAAGAAGTGAAGCTTAGACTATTAAGATAGTAAGCCTTTCCATTTGTCTAGTTATAAAGACAGCCTATCATTAGGAGTACGTTTTTACCTCACCAAAACCATGCTACAGTGCCCAGAGTTCCTTAGTTAGAAAAGGCTACTTGCATTATTTCTTCTAGAGTCTTTAAGAGCATGAGAGAAACATGTCCTAACTTCTGTCTCCTCAAATAACTCAATGCACTCAGGGCAGCCAACTCCACTTGCAGAGGAAGTTCCAAGCCTTCAGAGCCTTAAAAAAGAGTTAATAAAAAACCCCCTCCAGAAACACCACTAAACAAAACCCCTGACTCACCTACAGAGCAAATAGCAGCACCATCTGGACAGCTAGAAGCTCCTCCTCTCTTCCACACTTTATGGCAGACATTGATGTAGTAATGTTTCCTTTCTGACTCTGAAAAGCTACTGTCCACAGCTTCCCAGTTCTGGGCTAACTCTGAAATACAGAGGGTAGTTAAGAACACTTCATCTGGCTTAATTGTTCTCACCTCCCCATGCCAAAATGCCTCTTATTACAGAGGAACCACAACTGTGGTTCCTTCAGAGCACGCCCAGCACACAAAGGTCCTGATCCCAGCTCAGGTTACACCTGTACCTGGCTCCATGAAGCCACAGCTGCCAAATCCTGCATTTTTTGAATGGGTTCAAAGATGCCCCCTTTGCACAAGCCATTGGGCATGAGTTGCTGAGCTATGGTGAACCCTCCCTAGCACAGGTTTCCCATAGAGGTGGTGGATGCCCCATCGCTGGAAGGTTCAAGGCCAGGCTGGATGGGGCTTTGAGCAACCTGGTCTAGTGGAAAGTGTCCCTGCCTATGACAGAGGGGCTGGACTAGATGGTCTTTAAAGGTTCCTTTCAACCCAAATTGTGATGCTGTGATTTAAAACCACTTAAGATGGCAGCAACCAAGGTAGTCATGGATATGGCTACTTTCACAAGGCACTCATTCTTTTGGGATGAGGGAAGCAAACAGCATCGCAGAAATTAAGAACAGCAAAAGCTGACTGATGTTCAGCTAAAAAATTGCACCAGAGATGTCATGTAAACTTAGGACAAAAGTAACTGAAAGCTAATTTTCATTGCCATACCTGAACTGCGGGTAAGAGGAGACAAGTCATAGTGTTTTCTTTTATCAGTAACTCTGCAAAGGAGATCTTTTTTCTCTTTAATACATGCATATTTTGTATCCCAAGTAAAAAAGTAGGTGCAGTCCACTTCACCAGTGAACACTGGAGTTCCTCTACCATCGTTACCTTAATATTGAAAATACACAAACAGATGTAAATTTTCTAGTGGGGGAAAGCAATAAGCAAGGAGACTTAAGGACTAGCAAGGAGCAAGGAAAATTAAAACAAACAAACAAACATACATTTGCTGCCCAGGACTTGTGTTTGTGGTATTTTACTGTTGGATAAGGAAAAATACTCTTTCATACCTCCATGTTCTCAATCTTTCGTGTAAATTTAGACTAGCAGTGCTACTACACAGCACAAAACAATCCTGCCAGCCAACAGAAATTAGTGCTTACTGTAACAATATTTATTTCTTGTGTTAGTTGTGGCTCAAAGCAGGCACTCCTTTAAGTATAAGGTCTACTAGCAAGCACAGAAGTCAAACCGTGAGCAGAGACATCATAGCTTGTTAAACTCACCTGCTGTTTCGTTGCACTCAAAGTTTATGACAGTCATTCTCTGAAAGCCAGAGCTACATGCATCCCCATTCGGGTAAGTTAAAGTAAGATCTCCATCAGAGTATCTGAGTAAAAAGTCAGTTTTAGATAGAAAAAGGAGATCAGACACAATCACGCAGTGTTCTTCACATAACAGAAACCACACTCTTGTTTATTCATCAATTTTCTCACTCCAAGGCAAAACAAATGCTTGTTCAACATCAATACTGACATTTCTACTGCAACAAAGGCTTGCATCCACTGAGTTTTCCGGTCACTTTTCATTAATTTCTATAGAGTGTAAAAGAATGCTCTAAAGCTACACTAGGTGTGGTGAGATATGTATTCCCATTAGTTTATTGCGTGGCTATTTTTGCAGGTGAAGGAAATCCTAATTCCTGGAAGATCAAATGCTTACAGACAAAAATGGAAGATCATATCTAGGTGAATCAATCTCTGCTTTACAGTCTCATGCAAACTATTGTCCACATATGCCTTTTGAGAATCAGCTGCTTCTGCTGCCACTTGACACGGAAAAAAATCAAGGAGTGCAAGACGCAGTACAGCACAATCTGCAATTCTGACAAAAAAGTCAGTGAAAGTCTCTTCCTGTCTAGACAATGGCCTCTGCCAACCTCATCGGCTCCTCTATTTGCTAATGCTATCTTGGTATACTGTTAAAGTTTTTCTACCAAAAATGAGGAAAAATACTTGTATTTTGTGTCAAATATTGCTTACATGACAAATAAGAGCATCAAAGTAGGAAACAAAGATCAATCAAATCAGATCAGTTAGAAGGACTAAAGAGCATTTACACACCTTAGTGTTTGGTTCTGAAATCTTCCTGCCACTTTTTGCTGGTTACTCGAAGGTTTTACTTGGCAAGATGAAATGTATTCTGTGCCATCCTTGCAGTTACCTGCAGTGGTTCTCCCACATACATTCAAGTAAAAGTAATACTCCTCTTTCTCATCTTTGGCTAGGTATGGCGTGACATATTCTAAATAAATAACAAACAGAAAAGTGTTCTAACATGCATCAGAAGGATATGAAACTCCAAACATCTAGAGAGGACATTTTTTCTGTCTCTAAACATGGAACCGCAAAACTGGTTAGCAACAACCACAAACACAAAAGAAAAATAGTGAGCTTACCAGGAAATTGAGTAAGCGGTCTTAAATCAATGGAGATATCATGTTGCTCATTAGTCAGAAGACAGTGCTTACTCTCCAGGTAATCCCTGTGACAGGCATACTCAGTAACCCACTCAATTTCATACCGGCAATTTGTTTTTGCTGTGAGTTTGGGACCTAAACTCTGATACAGAAATGAACAGAATTTAAGTTATAAGTAGACTTATTTGAAATATAAACTTTAAAGCAATAGTGTCACATTCCTTCAGGATCAGGAACAACTACTTCACCTGTAAATTGCTTAAGATGTGCAAACATTGTTTCTAACCTCTTAGAAATAGCTGTTGAGAAAAAATAGAACAGGTCTTATAAATGACGTGGCAAACTAGTTGAAGCCTAAACAGAAGTATCAGGCATTAGCAGATGAACAGCAGAAGTAATAGTGCTTTAAAAAGCACTTTTACATAATGTGTTGGGAAAAGTAGAGATGTGAGCCCAAATGGCTAAGCACAGCTTGGGTTGTTCGCCTAAGAGAAGTCCATGAGGGGAGCAGAGATCATGTGTTCTCTGAAGGCAAAGCAGACTTTTAGATTCTGGTGTTTTAGCAACTTTGATTCCATTGGTCCAAATCAAGACTGAAACACATTTGAGAACTCTTCAACCAACACTTCCGTCAGATGAGTTTTCTGTAGCGAAATATTTTTACACGTCCTGGAAGAAGCAGTTTTCCTCACTTTGAAGTGAAACATTAGAAATCCACTTTGTATCATAAATCTGTCTTTCTGTCATCCACTAGAACAACTGGCAGATACACAGGTATGTATGAGGTAAGTTACAGGCACAAGTGTCATTAGTAATACTACCATATTATAAATGTGCATAGCTGTAGCAAGGCAATACATAGTCACAGTACACAGGGGCCTATGGTTTGTTTCTGCAGCAATGAGGGTGAAGTATGGTACCTATCCAGGTCAGATGATGGACAAAACATTAAACCACGAATTAGCTAGACAAGAGTTTCTCCTTCACTAAGCTGCAACGAAAAGCATCACTATATGAAATGGCAGAGCATTAGCAATAGTCACTTTGGCACAATTCAAGCTGTGTAGGTTGCTGAAATTACCCAGCATCACAACAAAGTAATCATCATACTGCACTGAAGCTAGGCTAAAATAGTGTCCTGTGAAAATTGAGTTGTGGCTTAACACTGAAGATTTTACTTTACATTAAAAAAGAATTCAGGAGCCTGCTCAGTAAACTACTTTTGCTATGCAATAACACTTAGTAGTGGGTTTTTTTTCCCTTGAGGAAGGACAGATTAATAAGAAAAGTTACAGGCAACACCTATAAGCATGCCCAGCCTGACGGAGGGGAAAGAGTGCTCAATAGCAAGCACTCCGTGCCAAGGATTAACAATATAATAACCTCATCCTATGCTCAGAGGAAAGATTTTAACCCTAAAGGGACAACCAAATTCACTGATACTAAGAGACAACACACCCCTAGGGAAATTTCATTCAAGTTCTTATTTATTTCATATTTTAGAAGACTTTAAGAGCATATTTATGATTTCACACTCTTCATAATCTACAAGCCAGAATATTTATGTTCTCCTCAGCCCTGAATAAAAATGAAAGCTAATGCACATAGAAGTCAAACAGTTAAACTAAAACAGCAAAGTTACCTCTTCTCCCCTCTTTGATGGACAAACAAAAGTGATTGTCACTGCTGGGTTATGGCCTAGGCAGAAGTCTGGCTTTTCTTCATCACTATATATTCTCTCATAACTCAATACCAGCCTAGAAATAGAAAACAACAAACCAAAAAACCAATTAAGATACTGCACTGTACAGAAGAAGGCTATTTGCCCACTCCTTGATATATACTCAGGAAGAACATACCAAAGTAGCCCTGCTCCTGAAAACAACTTTTGTGGGGGTCCTCATTCCTTCAATCTTACAGTTAACAAAAAACAAAGACTCAAACAGTCACAGCAAAATTACTTAATACAGTATCCTCTTGCACCCCAGTTAATACTAGGCTGAATGCCTTTTAACACACATTGTAGCGAGAATTTAGCTGATAGTCACAAGAACATATTCAGCTTCCTCAAACTGCTGGAGAGGAGACTTGGTAAACGCTCTTGCAGTTTTTGAAAGTAATAACCACTCCGGTTTACCACATTCCTACACTTTTCCACCTCTGTATGTATAAACTCTTTCCATTCTGCCCCCAGAATTAAGAGCAAGATGAACCCATCAGCAAATTGAGAGGAGCAAGGCAACTGCATCAGATCAAGTGAGGCAGGAGAATGAAACATCGTAACTATCTGACAAAGAAAGACAAAGATCAAGATGATGTGTCTGAGAGAGCAAGGAGATCAACACAACTTTCCAACTACGCATTTCTGTTCTATGCAGTTTAACAGGCAGAAAGCAACAGCTCACAGAAGGGTGACAGCCTGGCTTCAGGTTAGCCACACCTCCAACTGGCCTCTCTGTACCCGAGGACACAGGTATACAACTGCCTTACTCCCTTCCCAGGCCACCCTAGTCTGACTGAGCATATACAGAGAATATTCCTCAAGCAAGGAAGAGCTTTTTAATTCTAGAGGGGAATAAGATAAAGCCTATTTGTCAGGCACTTCTATAGAGTAATAGTTGTACTTAATATGAGAATAAGGTTGTGCTTGCTCAGATGTAAGCTTCTGCCTTGGTATAGAACACCTCAGCCACTTGGTTGCAGGTTTTTTCACCCAGCATGGAAAAAGGACTAAAAATTTCATCTGTAAATTAAAATAAAACCCTCAACTTTATCACAGACAGGTCAGAACCTTTGGCCTCCCTATTATTTGTTTATTCTGCCTGTTTTCTTCGGCTTGCGTCTGAGATAAAGCAGTACTGCAGAAGTCAATGGGGAACTGTTCATTCTACAGACAAGGCAAGCAGACTCAGACGACCTGAAGCTCAGAAAGATCAGCATGCTAAGCAAGTCCCGAGCCACACTGGACTGAGTGGTTATTTCGCTGGGTGTTTTTGTTTGCTCGTGGCTTGGTTTTGTTAGAGTTTGGTTTTTATTTCAAATTTATTTCCAGCATAAAAAGCAGCAAGCAGAAAACAAGCAGCAACAAGGAAACAGTTTCTCTTAGTCCCAGCTTTCTCACCACCAGGATAATAAGCCCTGCATTGCTTATCTATTTCTGCTAAGAACTCAGTAATGCAAAAAACACAAAAGGGCAACATCTGTCCCTATTCTCAACTTTTAAAGTACTTCTGGGCAGCAGAGTGAGACAAATACAGTGCATAAAACCACTGAGAGCCAAATGCATTTAACCCTGTGGACCCTCAGACAGCAGGCAGACAGGGTCAAATCTCAGTCTGCTGCTTGTGGGCAGAGAACACCAATTACCCTTCAGTTGTGTAGTCTCACAATGAAGGAGAAAATTTGATCTCTTACAACAGTAAAATCTTACAGCAGTACAACAGAATGCCTGAAAAAGACTGCCCTGACAATATTTATAGATTTTTTCCTGCCAATGCTTCAACACTGAAATGGTATTACTGTTAAGTTTTAGAAGACTCATCTGTTGGCAAAAATATTGTTTCCAGCCCAGATGACTGAGAAGTGCGCACAGTAGTATCACCGCAAAAATTACGTACCTGTCTTTGCTGTGGAGTTTCAGCTGTTCCTTTGGATGACCAACATCATATGCCTGACCTTTGTGTAACAAGCAAGCAGCACTGCCAGCAGGGCAGTTCTTGGTCTCTCCACTTGAACTTCCTGGTTATAGCACATAGAAAATAGATTATAAAACTCAGTTTCTAAGCCCTGCTCTACCACCTGAAGTATCTTGCCACTTTATCTGTGGGTTCACTTATCATTCATTGCTTCACCTTGTTCTAAAAATACTTTTAAAAAATGGGCTACATGAAAATGTGAGACTGACAAAACTAAACCTGGAATGCTCATATTCATGCTACCCTGGTTTTGGACAGCAAATTCATCCTTCATGCCAAAGTAGCTGCAGTTAGTTGCTTGTACAGATGCTGGATACATAGGGTTTTGAAAACTCCTAGAAGCATGCCAAATATTTTTTTTCCCCTCACAACACTAAAATGATACAATTAACAGGTAACCCCTCCTCAAAGGGAAGGGTTTTCCTCTTTTTTGGTTCTTATAAGCCATCTGATTCAAACCTGACAGCAAAAAGTTTCAGATTAGTGGGATGTTTAAGAGAATACACCTGTCACTAGAACTAGAAGTATGAAACCCTTAACAGGGGCAACAAAATACCTATTTAACTGCAGAGTAAAAAGCACAATGGCAGTACACAGATAAGCTAGCCTTTTCGGCAAGCTTCGAATACATGATTTTGATGGTTTAATTCCTTATGTATATAGCTCTCAACTGATATCAAAATGCTACCTATGCACCAATACTTATGCAAGCACCTAAACAGTATTATAGAGGCACCTCAGGACATTCATCAGGAACTGAGCAACAACCTGGAGTCAAAAGTACTAGATTTAGAGCACATAAAGACCTATGAACCACACTGGTCCTATCTGGCAGCAAACAGATGCAGATACAAGATAAGATACGCTCTTCCACTCAGTCCAGTGTAAGTCACTTTTTCTAACACTACCTGCCCATCCAGAAGGGGTGTACCTCTGAACACCTCAGTATTTGGAGAGTAAGACTTGGCTTCACAGAAAACAGCCTTCAAATCATCAAAAGTAGCTTGAAAGAATAGTGTAAGTCTTAAAATCCTGATCTTTGGACATAGGACAACCTCAATAGAGACTCTGGCAGAGAGCCACACTACAAAAAAGTTATACACTGCCAGGTGACAAAAGCAAGCATTCACACCTAAGTCCCTGCAGATGTTTATGAACAAGGAATCATCATCAGAATCATCCACCAAGTAGTGTCCTGAAACTTGGATGAGAGGATTCAAGTCATGTTTCTTCAAATCTTCATCAAACACATAGCAAGGGACCTAGAACAACAACAAAAAATTACAGGCAAACTATGCTACGCAAGTAGGGAGAAGTTATGAACAGGCACATAGGAAGCCTGGTTAGTATATGGAAAAGATTTTTACTTCTGGAAGCTCAAAGTTAGACATGCTGACTTAAAATCAGGCATCCAAAGTTAAACTGTTTTGCTCTAGGTTTTAGAAAAATTTCACCATAAACAACCATCCTAAGCACAGAAAAGGTTGAAGAGTTATTTAGAATTCTCAGCTCTGCCAACCTCAATGTATATGCTTTATATACCTCTCTATATAAACCTGTATATAAACATAGGTTTATCAAAGTTGTTGGGATTAATTTGGAGTAGGGGCAGGAAGTTAAAGTCATGAGATATCTGAAGAGTAACTTCTGCATGGATAGTACATAGGTTACCTCTTTCACAGGTTTAAACAAGTCTTTCTTGCAAGCCACAAAGGTCCTCCACTCAAAATAGTGCACACACTCTGTTGCTGTTACAAACTCAGGGGTACCCTGTTTAAAGAGGGAAAAAATACATCTTTGAAAAACAGACTTCACTTTTATTTTACAGTAAGAAGACAGTAAGAAGTTCGTTCAAAAGATTAAGAAAAAATAAGCACATCACAGAACAGGGCGTACAGTTTCTTAATGGCATTTACTAACAGCAAATTGTTATTTAACAGCTTTTTTTGGGAAACTCAGGAAGATGGACGATGCCAAATCCTTAGTCTGCATATGCACCAATACTCAAATTAACACATGGCAGTTGTAATATGCAGTAACTGCACTACATCTTTTACAAGTGCTCACGATGCCAATTGATATTAGTAGAAGCATCAGTCACATCTACTTACTAGAAAGGAAAACACCAATGGAATTCCATATAAGTAGGTGAACGCAGCAAGACAATGCATGTTTACCATGCTCCCTCTCTTCTAGCCCACAAAAACAACTGATTAGCAGCCTCTTCTGCTACACAGAAAGAATACCTCTGATTTCATCTACCTTTTTTTTTTTTTTACAGGCTCACGTTATACACATTTTTATATATCTCAAGACAGGAGTTTTGCCACAGTTCAGGACTTGACGTTCAACTCAACAGCTCTACTTCAGAGAAAAGAAAACAATCAAATTTTTCACTTCACCGTCCATCACCTCAGCTAGAAGCACTTCAGCATGTTTAAACTGATTGCCTCTCCATTTAACCCTGCCATAAAAGGCATGGAAAGTAGTTGTTCCAGACACTCTTACAAAATCCTTTTACTAGGTCACATGAAGAACAGGTACTAGAACTAAGCTACTAAAAGAAGCCTGAAGATTATGATCTGGTGTTACAGCTGAAGTTGAGCAATGATTCTCTAAACTAAATTAAAAATTACGTGGTGAAACAGAACAGGAAGCATTTAAATCTTTGCTGCACTGGCACTTTGTTTGAACTGGCTAGATTTCCAAGAGGGGGTGTGCAATATCACTGTCAGTGCCAACAGTGGCACCAATAAATACTTCTCTCTGATACACAAATATGTCAACTGATCAGTCTGTTCAGAAAACAGAGCTGTGGTATCTCTTAAGCATGTGGAGGTGCAACTGCAAAAAACACATCAAAGTGAACTGCATAAACACACACCCCTAGAAACTTTTCCGGTATCTCCAATCACACCAAGCAGATTCTCACAAACAGCTACTTCCTCAGAAGCTCAGCTGGATGTATAAGCACTGTTAGTTCAACAATGTAAAGACAACACTCACTGTTGTCAACTATGCTGACCCAAAACAGAGGTCAGCCATTTTCCTCAACGCTGTTCTATTAAACAGTCATGCCAGGGTCCACAGCTCAGGCACAGCCAACATTTAAACAACAGCTCACATTGTTAAGGCACCCTGTACACTGTTGACTCACTCCTCCATATTACGCTAATAAACTACTACAGTGCAATCCCTGTAAAAACATTAGGCCATGATCACAGCTAAACTGCAGATCTGCAGGTATTTTCTACTGGAACTGAATTTTGAAAGCCCAAGTAAATCATGACCTTAACTTGACACTAAAACATAACTGGCTTTTCTTTAAGCTAGGAAGTTCAGTAATTCGTACATCCAAAAATACAGCAAGTCTCCCTAAAAAGCAAGTTAGAATTACCTTCCATTTCCATTGAAGAGCACAGGATTTAGACTTACCAGTGTTTTCCCACACAGGAAGTTAATATTGCTTTGAATTTGGTGTTTACTGCCTTGCTGCAAGCAGTCACGTGTAGTGTTGAGCTCCAGAAGACTTTCAGAAACACTTAGCAAGCCTAAGTCACCTAGGGTTTAAAAATGGAGGGGGGAGGGGAAAAAAAAAAAGGGTGTTATCATAATATATATATGAGCTTCACAGAAGCTCAACAGACAGGGTCTAATTTCAAGCACAAGGTATACAGACATACCAGTCTACTTGAAGACAACACAACTGAGGATGATCCTTGTGGTTCTTCCGATTTGAAAGATTAGACCCAAGTTAAGATAGTGTCCAACTATCTCTAATCACACTCCTACTTTCTTTAAGGCTTTTAGCAAACACTTGGAATCTTCAGCAGTACAATAGCAGGTGCGACTACAAACTAGTCATTGCTTTAGGAACAAGGGCTAAAGAACTCCAACAGAAAGCTGTCACCAGCTAATTTCAAGCACAATTCACTCCTTCCTCCTACCAGCTTCTGTTTATCAGCTTCTCAGCCTTTATGCCATTTATACAAATAGCACTGGCAAAAGATGACAGTCTATCAGAGTGGCTTGACTTGGAAGGGACCCTTCTCCAATGAGCAGGGAAATCTTCAACTTTATCAGTGCTTAGAGCCCTGTCCAGCCCAACCTTGAACATTTTCAGGGATGGGGCATCTACAACCTTTCTGGGCAACCTGTTCTAGTGCCTCACCACCCTCATCCTAAAAAACTTCTCCCTTATGCATAGTCTGAATCTACCCTCCTTTGGTCTAAAATTATTACCTCCTATTCTATCGCTACAGAGCCTACTAAGTCTGTCCTCATTCTTCTTACAAGCCCCCTGTAAAAATTGGATGGCTGCAATGAGGTCTCCCTGGAGTGTTCTCCAAGTTAAACAACCTCAACTCTCTCACTGTCTTCACAGGAGAGATGCTCCAGCCCTGCAAGAATCTTTGTGAGCCTCCTCTGCACCCACTCCTGCAGGTCCATGTCTTTCCTGTGCTGAGGATCCCAGAGCCAGATGCAGTTCTCCAGGAAGGGTCTCACCAGAGCAAAGAAGAGGGGCAGAATCACCTCCCTCAACCTGCTGGCCACGCTGCTTTTGGATACAGCTGGCTTTCCAGGATGTGAGTGTACATTGCTGACTCTACTTAATCTTAAGTCTACTTAAGGAAGAACCCACTGATGCCTCGGGACTGGCACTGCCACTGCCTGCAGACAAACCCAGCACAGATCTATTGCCTCAGTGCAAATTCCCTCCATCTCCCATTCCCTTTAGCACAGCTTGTGTGCTGCATGAAGACTGGGGTCAATGGTGCATCACTGCATTTTCCTCTCCTTCCCAGCACTTGACAAGAAGGGCAAAGGTGGAGCACATATCAAGTCATGATGAGCACCAGCTCAGGCCAGGGAAATGTTCCTGCTCAAACCTATTTTGGTTAGTATGAAACACCAAGCCCTTTTAGACCTTACATGCTAACTCCAGTCTGTCCATTTTTTTTGATAGGTAGATTTTAATTCTTCAAAGATATTGGCTTAAACTATAGAGAACACTATAAAATGCATTTACCAGCTTCCCCCTTTCCATATTTGTTTATGTCTACACTAAGGAGAAAGCTAGTCAAATCTGAGATCATTGCAGATAGCAGCTTTGCACCTAGGCCAAATGTTGTTTCATCCTAAAAACACTTGTCGGAACTTTGCCCAGCCTGTTATCTCCTTACTCAAGGCAAGCAAAACTATACTTGCACCCAAGTAATATAGTCTTAAAACTAAAAGTCAGAAAACTGGGCAGGAAGATGATACATGTGGTTTCTATCTTTTGTATTTCCTGTGTTATCAAAAGGCTATCTTCAGGTTTTATGACTTCCAGCACTGATGCTAGCCAAGGCACCATGCAGCTCTCTTAAACCTAAGAGCTACAATACTGCTTTGAGAGCTGTCACTCCTTGCGTAGCTGATATTTAAAAACAAAACAACTGCTTCCAGTGTTTTTCTTTTCTGAAAGAACAAAGAGAACTCATTAAGCCCATATCTGAAGAAAGCTTACAACTTAAAGTTTATCAGTTGACAAACTGCCCTTCTCCCAAATCAAAGTCCTTTACCTGTATGCCAAAGCT
This sequence comes from Cephalopterus ornatus, assembly GCA_013396775.1. Taxonomy (NCBI): domain Eukaryota; kingdom Metazoa; phylum Chordata; class Aves; order Passeriformes; family Cotingidae; genus Cephalopterus; species Cephalopterus ornatus. The sequence continues at coordinate 148,085 of VZRE01009061.1, forward strand.
GAGTGCAGCTAATTTCATAACATCTGGATTGCTTGAAGATAAATATGTGGATTTAGCTGTTTTAAATAACTGGAATCTACACTGCGAATTTACACTGGCCTAGACCTGGATCAAAGAGATTCTTCTCAATAAGAGTGATATTTTTAATTTTTTAACAAGTAAGAAGCTTGATAATCCATTAGTATGATTTAAACTCAGTGTGATGATGAATGCAACTAGAGGCAGTATAAAGAAGCATGGCAGGCATCACTAATAAGTCTCAGACAATCATGAGCAAGAACAAAACTTAAGACAATTTGACCAATAAAACAAAGCAAAATTCAATGACAATATTAACTGCGCTGCCTTGATTTCTTAATTTATTCCAGGGTGGTTAAAAACACAACCTACTTTAACAGGATTTGCAGCTTAACCTTTGAAAGTCTGCTCAAACAGCCTCTGCAAGACCACAGTATGTCTGTTGCTAAATCCTCTTCCATTCAGTAGCAGTCAGGCAATAACACACTCAAGGTCTGCATACAGAGGAATATCTGATACTGCTCGTAGTCATCACCCAGCTCTGTTCTCCCTTCCTCTTTCCTCAAGAAATGTGGAACAAAACCTATGCAGGCCTCTAGTTCCCATACTTCCATGGGAAGAAGAGACCTCCTCAAAGCTCACTCCACCTGTCACATTACAGTCTCACTTAAAGCAGCATATTAAAACAGATGCTCAGATGCTGCTTTCTTTTCTAATCCACAGGCAACTGAAAGCCTCGACTGCATAGGAGCTGAGACCTACACGAGCAGGAAACAAAATTCTTGCTGTACATTTTAGGAATGAAACATTACCAGCATCAACAGCTCTGAGGTGTCACTATCCTCAGAGATGATGCTACTGCATGCAATTGTAGTTTGAACGTAAATGTGATCTAACCAGTCAACCCAGAAAACTGGGATTTGGATATACCTTTATTCAGGCACTTGGCAATTTTGTAAGCCTGGGTTCCAACACTAACAGTTTGTTTGAAAAGCACTGATTGACCCCAGACTGAAACCAAAGCATCTCTGTTAGTGGAGTGGTAGGGGGAAAATGGAAACTGGATAGCTGCTGTGCATCAGCATACAGGTGAGAGACATCTTCCTCCACACCATCTTCCAGCAGTTCAGGCTCAAACACCTTTACTGAAGACTCACAGCTTCTTGTTAGAACTGCCTGCCAATGGCAGGCAAGATTGGCAAGCATGCTAAATCAGACTTCAGATCCGCAGATATTAAGAGGCAGTCTGAAGAGATACTATTCTTCAGGAAGCTATTGCTTTATTCTATTAGAAGTAACAGTCAACTATCAGGAAGCCTTTTGATCAGTATTCATGTATTATTGTTTCATTAGCCAAAACACAAAAGCAACTTTGAAAGTGACAAACATTCATGAAAACAAGCACACAAATAATGTCCAGATCACAAGGTGCTTCTGACTGATAAAATCACGTGCAAGAACGTGTACAGGATTATGCCAGCTTCATATTTAGATCAGCATGCACAAGCTCACCACTCCTGAGAATACCAAGGACATCTGTGATCTACAGAAGCAGTCACTAGCTTTCAGTGTAACCGAAACCAGAGGACTGCATGTAATTGACTTTCTTACTGTGTGTAACAACTTAAAGACGACACCTAAGAAGCTTAGCAATACTCCAAGTTTGCATTACAGACAGCAACCTGACTGAACAAAATGCTGAAGTTACATCAGTTTAGGCTGTGGCATAGTTTAGAGCTATAATTAAAGCTCCGTCCACTACTGTGCTCAGTACTGAGCTTCAAACAAAGCTATGCACAGTGCATATCCTGCCACAGATAGATGCACTTATTTCTACTTGAGATAGCCTTGCATAGTTTCACACTAGATTACAGTTAACTAGATACATTTCACTGTCCCATACAGTGGTTATCTACAGTCAGACCACATTTTCCCAAATCCCAGTAAATCTGCAACAGAACAAAGTTCTACACCATTCTGAGAAGCAAAGAAAAAATCTTTGCTAACACAGTTTGCAATAGTTATAAGACCATCCATTAAATGACTGAACTACTTAGAAGAAAAAACACTTGTTTACTTACCTACAGACAGATAGGTCTTCTTTTTGATGTCATAGGCACAGACTGCACTTGTGCTTCCACACTCCTCAACACCATAACAGAAATTTATTTTGTAAACTACCTCTTTGTCTGTATCAATTGCTTTCCAAGTGTAACTGAAAAGAAAAAAAAGCTTGTCAGTTGGTATTCATGTTGTCCTAACTGTCACCCTCTGGATACCAGTCCCTGAAATTACCAAGTTTAAAGCTAAGAGCACCACTAACTTGAGATTCATATTCGTGCTCTATATTTGTAAATACCAGAAATAATTGCTATTGCGTAGGGACCAAGAACAAAACAGATTTAACCACTTGTGGAGCATACATCAGGTCCATTTTTCCTTTTCTTGAACACCCAACCAAGCATTCTTCACTATCAAATCTCTGTGAAAGCCACTCTGACTAGGTTTATCACAGTGGCCATCCTTTTTCCTTGACAGCCCAATAAATTTCTCAGACATCTTTGGCAAGCCCCACACTACTGCACTTTAGCAATACCCAATAACAGTGACAGAAGTGCTAAGTCTAAGTGAAATAGAGCAGCCAGTCTCATCCTGCCTGTCAGCAGTGGAGCTAGCCAGCTTCAGGATCAAAATTGGGGTCGAGATTCTCACAGCATTCAGACTAAAAGATGCTAACAGCGCTTATTAGGGTCTAGCTGCACCTTTATGCATTTTACATATTATATATATATCTATATATGTATCAGAAGGACAATTTCTGAAGGGTAATGTTATAAGCTGGAAACCACAGAGCTACTCACAAGAGATGCAGTGAAAGATCACACTACCTAGCTACAGCCATATCAGAAAGTCAGTTATATAGAAAATGGGAAGGAACACAAAGCTCTGGTGAAATACAGCAGGGAATAAATCAGTAACAGCAGAAAAAAATTAAAGCATAGTTCCGAAGTAGAGCAAGGATTCCTTCCCCTCACAGCAGGTGCTAGGACTGCAATGACATGTGATCAGTCACATGATGCAGCATCACTCAGTTTTGAGGCAGGTCCAGGTCAGCTAGTTCAGAGCCAGGAGCTCTTTAGACAGCCTAGCTTACTAGCAGAGTGCTCTGGCCAAGCTCTGTTAAAAAAGCACAGCCCAATAAACGTTTGCCATCAACTCGGCACAGCTACTCCTCTTCGGCACTGGCAGCAGCCTGCATCCTCTGGACACTATGGATTTTTGCAACACAACAGATTCTCCAGTTTCCCTTCTATCCCCAGTGGAAACTTCAGTAGGATTGATACAGACTCATCACATCAAAAAACTGAGGACAGCACAGGGACTTACTAAGCATTCCTATTATTTACAACTCACATAGGGTTTTACGTACCCATCTGACCCACAGAAACATGTCTTAATCTAGAAATCAAAACTGATGTGAAGCTTCACCCGTAAGGTTTGTTTGTGTTCATCTCTAGCTCATAGGTGTTGCACCACTTGCCACTATCATACCCCAGATCCCCCCAGTTAGGGAAATCATTCTTGTTCCACTCTGAAATCCAGTACTTGGGTGAGAAAGGGGGAGCAACAGTTCAGCTACTTTACATTTTAAATCCTCTGAGAACTCCCCTCCAACCCAGTGCATCCTATATTTAATCAAAGAGTCAGTAGTAAGATATCACATAGTTTACCATTTTAATTACTGACTACAGGGCCCCTGGCTTCCCTGTACTACAGCAGCCATAATAATTTTAGTCTGCTAATGGCTGGAACAAGTTAGGGACAAATGCAAGAGTTCTCTCCGAACTGAAAAAACTAAGATGAAAATCTTCATATATAAATACATTATATTTGAGCCTTTATATCCTAATTTAAGGTTCGAAAATAACTTGCCAGGTACTGAGTCATACCCAAAACACCAATAAAACTACATATTCAAGGACTATGTCTCAATCCTAAACAAACATTTGTCATTATTCTTTCCTTATAAGCAGGCAGATCTGACATTTTACAATCGTACTGATTAGTTCTCTGAGCTAGTCTCTTGTGTTCCTGAAGTGGATAAAGGCAAAATTGATGCAAGATGAAGATGATGAAAATTAAGCTACAGAATAACCAAGTTCAGCAATGGGAAAAAGCTTGACAATACAAACATAAAAAGTTAGAAGAATCTGACTATCTTGAAGGGTTCTGAAAACAGAAAGACTAAACCTGGTTTTACATCCGGGAGAAAATGCACTTCAATCCAAACCCAATTTCTTCACAATGAAGCCCCAGAAAGTTAGCATTTCACTGAAAATTTCTCAAGGGTTCCAGTACTCATTGTTGACTGGTTTTGGCACGTGACAAAAAGGTAACAAACTTTTTGATCAAGCTGGAGTGTTCTTCAGTGTGTTGGTTTCTATAAAGAACTTGCGAGTTAAAAAAAATTCTTGTTCCATTCACAAACAGATAAATCCCCCACACAACAGAATTCTCATCCAGAGATTAAGGGTTTGCCTTCCCAGGTCCACGTTATGCAATAGAGCAAATCAACATCTTCGAGTCAGTTCACCCGCAGGCCAGAAGCAAAAGAGAAACAAGATGAGCAGCTTACAGAACAGAAGCAAAGCAGTCTCTGAAGCCAGCCCTTCCCTCCACCCTTTTACAGGCACCTGGATAGGGAAGGTTATTTCCACACAAAGGAAATAAGAAATCCGATGTTTAATCACGTTCCAAACCACAACTTCAGGGGCACACATAAAAGAAAATCTAGTGCAGTTTCAGAGTAGCATTACTTTCAAGGAAATTATAGGGACTTGTATTTTTCTAAAAATGTGTGAAAGGAGCAAGGTAGGATTTATTCATTGGGAGTAACAGCAGCCTGAAAGTAGCATAAGCAGCTGTTCTCAGAGAGATGCAAAACAAACTGTCACAGTAAAAGCAAGAATTATTTCTCTCACAAGAAAAGGCTTCTGGCATTAAATCAGTGCCTGGGAATAGTTTCAAGTTGCATGTGCTCTACTTTCCAATAAGATACAAGCTGACCTCTTCACTGCAACCCATAATGGAAACAATCTGTTGGCAATCACATTGCCCATCCTGGCCATGTGAGTCACATGGACTGGCTTCATCCAGCTTGCTCAGCACGCTCCTCCACCAGTGGTGATGCCTGATGTAATTACCTCCTCACCACGACCAGACGAAATTATCTTGTTTGAAGGGCTTAAGCTATCCTGCATTCCATGCAGTTGAGCTAGTTTAGGGAGCTGATATACCAACAGCTTTAAAAAGCAACAGCCGTGGTCATGGGGTGGGTGCGATGCACCCTCTGATCCAGGGGGCTTAATACAGCTGCTACCTCACAGATTAAACCATTCAAGCAGTCATTTCTGGTGCAGCTCAAGATCCGGGCTCAAACGTGGTGTCTGCCTTCATTAAAACTGTCAGTTACTTTTGCTGAAACCTCAGCATGACTCCTGTTTTCCGATAAACCCAACTGTCAACTATTGCACAGTTAAGAGGTCTGAAATACACACCCACGCCAACGTCCCCAGGGCAAGCTCTCCTCCTGTCTCCTCCTAGTGTTGCTGGCCCCAGCACCCGACACAAGCTGGGCCCAGGAACTGTCCTCTCTCAAAATTAACTCAGCAAAAACAACAGGTGTGTGTGAGTGGAGAAGGGACTGAGCCTCGCCACTTCCCAGTCTGGCTTACGGGAGTTTCTGGCTATGCACCAGCAGCCGGAGGCAGGGAAGAAGGCAGGGCTAGCCCAGGCCACTGTCAAAAACAGTTGTGCAAGCAAGGTCCAAGCAAGTTACTGGGAATAACCTTGCCTGCGGGTCAGCCTTTCCAGCTACCTACTGTTGTTTTTAAGACACTGAAGCAATAGCATGAAAAAGAAAATTAAACTACTTTTCAGCAAGCTGTAAAATCAAAAAGGAGCTCTGCCTTTTTTTTTTTTTTCCAAATCAAAGAAGCAATATGAAATAACTAACATGAGAAAGGGAAAAGCAAGTCTAGTTTACCTTGTGGTCAGCAGCTGAGGTACTGAAGTCAGACAAGGTGCAGATGGACACGTGTCCCCACGCCAGAGAGTGAGCACTACTGAACCACTTCAAATGCAGCAGAGCACCAGAAAGACTAGTGCCACCATTCTCACAACTATGGTTCAAGTTTTTTGGTTCTCAAACTGTTACCCGAGGGATGACTGCTAGGAAGAACAGTACACCCTGCTCCAAACAGTTGTAAAGCATAGGTAGAAAGAATCATTCATTTCCTCTCTGGGGAATGCACTGAAATGGCTCATTTTGCTGAGGGGGTGTTACACAGACAACCTGACAGAGAGAAAAGGCAACCTACAACCACAGTTAGAAAGCAGATCCATATGTGACTATCCATCCACACAATTTTGTGCACAGAATCTCCTCAGCTACCAGAACAGTGAAGATATTCAACAGCATCTGAAGCTTCTTATGGGCAGTTTCAACCAGCAAAATTTCCAGGATGGCCACTGCAAATTTGAAGCTTGCTGCTCACTCACCACAGAAATCACTATTAGATGTGGATCCCACTGTCACACAAATACCTATGGTAAAGAAATCTCTAGTCAAAGCAAGCTCCTTACAGAAAATGCATTTTCTTACAGAAAATGCAAGCTTGAATGGCACAAAGTACAGCCATTGCTATGCTTCAACAGATTTTTTAATACATCCCTACCCATGCTTAGTTCTGCTCTAGCTTACCCATCACCTTTTCCAACTATCATGCACACCATATGTCTTCAGACAAGTTTTCTAGCACATGCAACATGTGTAACAGCCTTACAGCTACACCACAAGCCCCTCAGCTTTTTCCATCCAAAAGACACCTGGTCTTTCATGCTGCACACTAAACCACATCTACTACATCATTTTACAGAATGTCTAAGAAAAGGGATAGCAATTTGAAGTACACAAGAGCTATTGTAGGTTCATCTGCTGAGAAATCACATTCACACCATTATAATGACAGCTTCCCAAGCATGTGAAGCAACCATGCATATAGGCAAATAAGTACAGTAATAACTTATTTATTACATCTCCCACTTCAATATGTCAAAGCACTTAATAGAGCTGAGCAAGTGCACCCAAAGGTCACCTCTGTGTAGTCAGCACATGCTTCTTCAGCAAGGCCAAGCCAAACACTAACCCCAGGGTTTCAAGCAGCACACATGAGCACAGCTGTGGTTTCATGACAAAGGCTGAAGAGACAGTGTCTGGATGAATAGAACTGTACATCATAGAGTCAGCTCTGGGAGCTGTTATTAAAAACCAAAACATTAAATGTAAAGTAGAATTGACTTACAACCCCAAAACTGGAAGTCTGCGTGATAGCAATCCTGTGTTGTACAGCAGTTTGAGATTTCCTTCCATTCACAAGTCTAAAAATCACTGGAGTTATGCACCATCCCCTATCCTTGCAAGGGGGCAAAAACATCATCTGTCATTAAATCACCTCTCAGCCAGTGTAGATTTTCGGGCAAAACAGCACACAGAGGATGCAGTTTGTATTTGCTGCTCTACCATCACAACCGAAGCCTTTTCTACGATTTTTTTAGAAAGGACAAAAAGAAACTTCCAGTAACTCCCCCAACGTTACATGGAAGGTGAACTCAAATTGTCAAGCTTTCTATTGAAGTAGAGTTAATTTTGTGAACATTTATTGAAGTCCAACTCCAGAATTTTTCCTGCACTGTAACATGAAAGACAAAGGGAAGAAGAAAAACAGGGAAAGAAACCAAACTAACTAGCAACTTCTCATATGCAACCAGTTCCCTGTAATCTTTCCCAGATGCTCATACTGCAGCAATTCGGGAGAAACCTCTACGCAGAAGACAAAATGAGAATTCCAACTGCAAGTCACATGATAAGCACAGTCAGCTGTCAGAGCACACAAGAACAAAGGAGAAAGCAAAACAAAATCAGTCACCGAAGCCATGACATTAGGCAAAGTTTCAGAGAATTAAAGGTTTTCTTCTTTCCCCACACTGTCCAAGCATACTGCAGTAAGGCTATACAAAACAAACAATGAAAACCACCAACTCAAGTTTAAGTAGCCTCATACCACAGTTCTTGCGCAAAACGATTTTGACACCTTTCCTCCTCCCTGCAAAGCAGCTTTCCTGCTCTTACTTACAAGAGAGCCAGTGCCTCTTCTAATCCCTAACACTTTTCTTCCTTACCCACTTTTTGACATTCACACACCAGACACGGAAGCTGCTGCAGTTTCACTAGGCCTATCTATTATAACACACAAAAAGCAGGACATTGTTTTCTTAGCAGTTGTAAAACAAATAAAAAAACCTTGTCTTAAGCCAGTACAAAAACAGGTTGGCCAGGGACTTGTCCTGCACACCCTCACTGTATCTTTCAGCTGAGACACACGACAGTAGTGTGTTTGTGTTACCTGCATCATCACTCACTTGGTATGGATTTTTGGCAACTGTACCCAAGAAGACACTTAACCACAACCCCATGGGGACTTCCCACCCATCAGACCACAGGTTCTTGTTTTTAAATTTGCCCATTATAGACTACTAGGTGTAATGTCCTTCAAAGCAGTTTTTCCTGCCATGGCACAACAGAAAATGAATGTTTTTTGAAGTGGTCCATCTTAAAAAGGAAAACTGCTGATTGTGCTATCTATTTGCAAACTATTTTCACCTGCCAGCAACAAAATGAAACTAGCTTAAGTAATTTGCCTCCAAAAAGAGGCTGTATGTCTCCTCAAGGCACTCTCAAATACTCCTCTATTCACAGACATGCAACAAAACCAAGATAGACACTGATGGGACTTAACATACTTCTTTAAATAGGAACTGCTTGAGAACCAAATCATTTAGGGTGTTTTTTATTTAAAAAATGGCTTGTCAGGAGTTAAATTCCCTCCAGAAGCTACTGAACACTTTCTTGCTTCTGTCCCTATTCTACAATTAGGCTGGTCATCTGACAAAATCATATTTTGCCAGCCTCATGGGTTAATCTTGAGAGCAAACCTACTTTTTCATTATTTAACAATAGTATATCCCAAATTCCGCCAGGCAGAGAGCCTATTCCCTCCAGCAATCCAACTTCTGCCCTCAGCGCTACATTCACTGTGTTACATTGGTGCCTGCCCAGCGCCATTGATTAACATATTCTTGTATGTGCCCTGCATATTCTACCTAAGTAATGAAGAAATTAGGACCTGCAAGATATTAGCGCCAGACTACATTCACGACTGAAATTAGACTAGAAACATGCCAAAACACGAAGAACAGTGCAATTTCGACATAGCAGCTCTCAAAACTTTCTTAACTCATCTGCAAGTAACTTAATGGCACGTGGTAATACCCTTAGTATCAAGTGACTATCAAGTGACGTCCCTTCCAAACCACTTTGGGTTTTTTCCGCACTACAACGGCCACAGGGGCACAAAACAGCAGTTCTGACTACAGGCGACTTGCACAGAGCAAGTCTCCTCATCTTCTCACCTGCAAATTCCCTCTCCGCAGAGAGCGACGCGAGGAGGTCCCGGCGGGGACCGGCCCCACGCCGCCGAAACCCCCCAGCCCACCGGAGGGCTCCTCCGGACCCCCAGCCCCGCTGGGCGCTAGCCACGGGCCAGCCCCGGCCCCCAACAGGGACACCCGCCCGCCGCTCCCCGGCCTCACCCTCCCTGCAACCGGCCA
>VZRE01009061.1:158267-221657 GCA_013396775.1 Cephalopterus ornatus
TGGCGCAAGCGCGGGACACTGGCACTCGCGGGTGCCTCTGCCGGTGCCTCTGCCTCTGCCGGTGCCTGGCCGTGGGGGCGCTGGGAGCCCCGGGGATGCGGCATCCCTCCTCTGGAGCGCAGCCTGCGCAGCTGGGAGCTGCCGGCAGCAGAGTCGGGGCGGTGCCGTGCCGGCCCCTGGGCACCCCTGGGCGTGCGGGGTGAGCGGCGGCTCGCCCTGTGGGCCGCGCTCCGAGTGCCTTGGGGTGTCCCGGAGCGGCTCCAGCGGACGGCAACAAAGAGTTAGGGACTGGAGCATCTCTCCTACGGGGAAAGGCTCAGGGGATTCGTCTCGAGAAGAGACAACTGAGAGCGGAGCTCATCAGTATCTAGAAGTGTCTGAAGGGAGGGTGCCGAGATGATGGAGCCAGGCTCTTGTCGGTGGACAAGCACTAGAACACGAGGCAACAGACAGAAACTGATGCACAGGAAGTTCCACCTGAATATGAGGAAGATCTTTACTGTGCGGATGACCGAGCACTGGAACAGATTGCCCAGAGAGGTTGTGGAGTCTTCCACACTGGAGATATGCAAGAACTGTCTGGATGCAATTGTATGCAATGTCCTTTATGATGACCCTTCTTGAGCCGGGAGGTTGCACCAGATGACCCACTGTGGTCCCTTACAACCTGACCCGTTTTGTGCTTGAGTCAGAGAAATCCTGTTTGGAAAACTTTAAACGGGGTTTTAGACAAGTCACTTGAAATGTGCTGTGAAATCTTGGGAGAGACCAGAAAACTAGGCCCATTAGGAATCAAGACCGAGGAAGAGACGGCAGCTCTGTGGCTGTCTGGGTGCAACAGTTATTAATGCAGTGAGGAAACTGGTGTGGTGTTGACAGTACTCCATTTCAGGAGAGCAGGAGGCGTGGCTTGCACAGGCAGCAGCCTTGTCAGGAGAAGTGGCACACATACAGTTCTACCTCCACTGCCTCCTGCACTAACAAGAAGAGCCATCTGGCCCGGATCTTGTGTAATTATTTCCAGGATTTAGCAAATTTTAACTGGAGTGTTAAGATTCAAAATAGCTACTTAACAGTTAATTTTTACAGAAGTGCAGTTAAGAAGAACATTGTTGAGAGTGAGAAGAGACATAAAGGTGGGGAGAGTGAAATAAAAATAAAAATTACACTAGCTGAACAGACAGCTGTCTTACTTGTGTAAAGAAACTCTCTTCAGTTATTATGAACGCTTTCCAGAAGCCATTTGTACAAAGAAATGCAAAAGGCCTACAACTGAAATAGTTTTGGTTTTTCTTGCCCCCTTCCGTGTCATCCAAGGGAATAAGATAGCACTGAAGATCTGCCTCTGTGCCAGTTGATTCCAGGCTGCCGTGATCTACTTCTTTTTCTCTCTTTTCTCTCAGATATTCTACTTTCCTCCTTTTCAGTAACATTAGTTCTGCAGCAGGGCAGTCAGCTGGCCGAAAGCTAACATCCAATTCTGATGGTTTTGTGTAAGTTTTCAGCTGTATCTGTTGTCTGACTGACTTGGCTAACTACATATCTGCACAAACACCACCACCAGCTCAAGAAGAGGGAGAGGAAGGCATGGCTAGTGCTGCAGGGGGAGGATGCCCTGAGTAGCATCAGTTGTAGCTGCTGTGAAGTTTCACCCAACCAGAGGAGCCAAAATACAGCTCAGTGAAGCCAACTGCTCCCCACTGCCTGTCTGCTTGCACGAGATGTGCTGAGACTTGTGTAAAGGCACTCAATTCAACTCATTAGTCCAACAGAAAAAAAACTCCTTCTTAAAGAAACTGGGAATATTCCTGTGGAATATTTTCCACATTGGTTGGTCTGTTAAGCCGTAGTGGCAACTTAGCTTTTAGAGTTATCACAGCCAAACCTAGTAGCATTGTCCTCAGATGATGAAGAGAGGAAGAACTTTAGTATTTGTGCTGGAAAGAGAGTTATGACATGAAACAATAATCTATGTGTCTTTGCTCATAACCCAAAAAGACAATTAATGAAAAAGACTGGGTAAATGCTGTTATCCTCTGTAGTTTTCTACCACTATATGACAGATTATTGTCAATTCCTGCTCTTTTATTTTAACCTTCAGTGGATTCCTTAAAGATCCAAATCTGATTGCTTAAGAATCCCCAATGTCTCCTTTTAAGACTCCAGCCTGTATGGGTTAAAGACAAGCCTGATGACACGAACTCAAAGGCTCAAAAAAGAAGACAAATCAGTTGACAAAAGGAATACAAAGTCTGTTATTTCTGGGGTTATGTTTCTTAAACTTTGGTGCTCTGCTGGCAGTATCAGCATCCCTCTAAACAGAGCAGTGCAAATATGTAAGATATACTGGAAAGTCTGTCTCTGCTTACAAAGTTGAATGAAAAATGTGTTGACCAGGAAATTCACTGCAGACAGCAGAGCAGGCAGACATACTGTAACTGCTGATATTACTAGCTGCGTGGATTTCTGCAAATCAAGCTTTATTCCTAAAATTATCTTTGTGTACATTTAAGCATGTGAGTGACTGCACTGAAGACAATGTGACTGCTTACCTTGCTAACATTAAGAATACATATAAAGACTGCAGTGTCATGGCCTGCAGTATAGAAACAGTTAAGTTATCTGATAAGAGTTAATTAAAAGTCCTTTACTGACAAAAGGATGAAGATGTTTAGAGTTACATTCATCATTCTTTGTACCACTTTGTATGCTTAAGCCCCTATGTTTCCACAAGACTCAGTGACTTCAGAGCAGTTTCTTTGCATACAGAGAGAAGTATGTGAACAGTTACTTAGCAAGAATGAAAGAAATTGAAATATCTGGGGAAAAAAAATCCCCATTAGAAGGGAAAAAAAAAAAAAGGCAACAGAAATTCTACTTTCATCTGCCGTGCTAATACAAATGCATCAACCTAACAATGAACCAAAGTTGCAACACAGCAAGGATAGCAACACAGCTGTAGAAATACTAAAATTGCATTATAAGGACAAATACCTTTAAAATAAAATTATAAAGTAAAAGTTTGCAGATTCCAATCCTGTGACTGTTTCCATTTACTATATATTTTCTTAGCTTTTATAATCTAGAGGATGCAGTGGCTCTCTCAAGATTCATGGAATTTCTCCCTTGTTTCAAGCTAGCTCTATACATAAAAATTGGCAGGAAGCAAAATCACTATTTTTGTATTCTAAACTATGTTTTGCAAATAGGCAGGAATGTTTAATTCATAAATAATAATGTAAACATCTACTGCCCATGCTTAATGATACTAGCATCTCAGCTAATCAGATACTGTGGCATAGTGTTAAAATATTCTGAAATTATGTAAATGTCTTAATCTTTCTTACCTTTTCCTCTTCCTCAGGAGAAGTTCAGCATGATGACTTCTAGTTACGTTGAGTAAATCCCAGTATACCTTAAAGTCACACTGCAACTTCCGTGTTATGGATGGTTTTCAGTGGGTATCATGAATAGGTGATGGATACATAGGTCCTCCAGGATTCTTTCTTTCAGCTTGCCAGGTGCCAAATGTCACATCTTTTCACATTCTTCTGACTCACAATCTTGTTTCATGTGGCCAGTGTCAGCTGTGCAGTTCAGGCTGGCTGAGAGGCAACTCATTTCTACTTTTACTCTCTCAGTTTCCTTTGACACTCATAGCTCTTCTCTCTTTTCAATAAATAGGAACAAAAAATTTTCAGCATCCAGAGCTGTTTTTACATTTGATTGTGGAAAATTCCTTATCCAGTGAGGGTCTGGACAGTTTCTTTCTATCTGTCTGTAAGACTATACTATAATAAAATAATTATTTTTTTACTTTGTGAAAACTTCCTAAGGCTCTTTTGTGGAGCTGTGCTGTACTTCCAAAAGCACAGATGTACTGCTCACCAAGTAGTTCTCTCTTCTTTCTTGTTTTCTTCCTTGCTCCACCTATATTTTAGCCTTCCTAATATTACATCCATTTTCATTATTTCTGAATGCTCCTTTTTGCTGCTTATTCCATCTTTCTCTAGTGCTTTCTACTCCTTTTCCTTCCTTTTCTGTTCTGCTTCTACTCTCTAGTGTTTTTAGAGGGAAGCTCTTGATAAGAGTTACCTCCTGATTTGTTACGATGAATTATCCTGCTTTATAACAATTTAAAATATGACTGTTGAGGAACACAGTGCCTGATGACCTTGTTTTGCAGACTTAGGTTTAGGCTTGCCAGTGCTGTTAGAGAGATAATTAATGACATTTCGTAATCTAGCTGATACTGTTTGATGAAACTATAAAAAAAATCAACTTTGTCTGAACACATTGACTTTATTTAAAATCTTTGTAGTATTGTGAAAGTCCTTACATGCTGTACTTGGTATATGCACTGAAAAGAGCATTGTTTTGTACTGTGGCTTAGAAGATTAGAAGACTCCCTTAGTCAAAGCTGTTCTTGAGCAAATCTATAGAGCTTTTCTGTGTTCCTCCATATCTTTTCACATCTTTGGTTTAATTTTCAAGGCATATGACTCTTGGTGATTTATGCTTGGGGCAGAACTCAGTATTTTATAGTGATGAAGGATCTGATTCACCAGCTAGAGCCTGGGTTACTTGGTGGACTTGCACCAAGTGGAGCAATAACTGTAAGATACAAACCACTTCACCAGAGTAAACCAGTAGTCAATGAAATTTCACTAGCAAAAGTTTTTTAGGTCAGAGGAATATGATTTGATTTCTCTGCCAACCCTGTTTCATTTAAAGCATCTATTAGAAATTTATCACGAGTGATTTAACCTCAAAGCACCTTACCAATGCAGTAAATGTAGAGCAAGAGTCTTCTGTGCTTTAAATGTTGTTATCCAGTCCTGCATGTTTTTAATTCTGTGTCTCTCTTCACACTTTGGTCTATTCACCTCCCGCGAGCTTTTGTCTCTGTGATCTTTTGTTAACAGCAATCTCTGAGTTAGATACCATCCTTTGGTTCTGTGGATTGTGCCAATACCAGACTAGCATGTAATGTGGACCTGCTCTTGCTGACCTACCTCGCTGTGTTCCTAGAGGGCATTCTGTCAGATGAGCAGATGTATGTGTGGTGGTAGCAAACACAGTCCCGCCTTGCAAGGCAGGATTTCAAAATGAAAATGTCCCCAAACATATTTGTTATTTCAGAATAATTTTCTGAGGGTCCCCTCTGTTTCCCTCCTGACTTATATCAGCAATCTCCCAGGCTGTCATCTGTTATTATTAACTATGTATTCCAAAAATATCACCATCTCTTTCCAAAAATGATAATCCATCATGCTTTCCTCTCCAATAACTTGATTTTTCCAATCATTTCCAATTTTAACTTCTGAAGATGAAATGTTTCACTTTCCAGCATCTGGGACCTCATCTATAACATGATTATTCTAATGTAAATTGCAGCTCAGCACAGAAGGATGTGCTAATAGGAAAAAATAACCTCCTGGCCCCTCACTGTGTGAGTTTTGGCTGGGATAGGGTTCATTTTCTTCACAGTAACTGGTATGGGATGGTTGTTTGGATCTGTGCTGTAAATGGTGTTGATAATACAGAGACGCTTTCATTATTTTTGAGCAGTGCTCACACAGCAGCAAGGCCTTTCTGCTTCTCACCTCATCTCACCAGTGAGTGGGCTGGGGGTGCACAAGGATTTGGGAGGGGACACAGCCAGGACAGCTGACCCCAACTGACCCAAAGGATATCCCAGACCATATGGCACCATGTTCAGCATATAGAGCTGGGGGAAGTAGGAGGAAAGGGAAGGATGTTCAGAGTGACAACGTTTGTCTTCCCAAGTCACTTATGCATGATGGAGCCCTGCTTTCCTGGGGATGGCTGAACACCTGCCTGCCCATGGGAAGCAGTGAATTAATTCCTTGTTTTGCTTTGCTGATAAATTTCATTTTGATTCATTTTTCCTGGTTCTGTGTAGTATGACTTCTTTCCTATGTATCTGAAGGACACTAAAATCAAAATGCCATCTTCAGCATCACACTTAAAAATTAACAAACTTCATACACAGCAGAAAAATAATCAAATTGGTTTTGTTTAAAGTATCAAGGCTCAACCTACATTTTCTTCATAGTCCTCTCAGGGGAAAAGAAGCTAAGCAAGTCAGTTCTTGCATAATATGCTATTTGTGGAGGACTAAAATATGCGGTATAGTTTTATTCAGGTGATTCTTCTATCACTCTGCCTTGCTAGAATTTATTGATATATTCTGATGATATATTTCTATATTCTGTCCATGCATATAATTTGTTTGCATAGCCACATTCATAAATACATTTAGGCCAATATTAAATGTCTTTTAAATATGCATTTTATTTCCATTACGTTTGTCTGTAAAACATTTTAAGATATCTGAAGTAGAAGTGTAAGAAACAAGGTTACATATGAACTCATTTAGAAGAAAAGTAACAATCTGGTTTTTTAATAAATGCACGGCATTGCCCTGTTATATATTCACAAGTTGCTGAAGGAGATAGGGTAGAGAAAAATAAGTATCAGTATATATATGAAGGCCCAGTTAAGCCATTAGAGGATAAATGCCAAATAACAGTATTGCATAGATGGTTCAATTAGAGATTCACATTAGATCATAATAATATGACATGTAGATCACAAGACAAGAAGGAGATCTCCAAACTGCACTCTTTTGGATCTGTAATATCTTCACCTGAGTCAATGCAAGTAATCCAGATTTTCCTTGCCTTTTTTTCAGTCAGAACCAGAGTTAAATGAACAAAATATGCATAAATATTATAGTGAATGTGTTAAGAAATATTCATCAGATCAACATAGGATGACCATTGTTTTGAAGGGTTTTCTGGCATTTTCTCATGTACTGACATGACATTTAAAGACATAATAGATGTTTTAAAGGAGAAGAAAATCTTACAGTTCACCCTTACTGAAGTGAATAAACAATGTGATGGAAAAATTACTATTAATAAATACTGAATTTTTCAGAGAGTTATTTCCTAAGCAGCTGAAATAAAGTAATATTAGGAAATACCATGTATGTTCTCATCCAGAAAAGGATAGAAGGTTTGTGCCAAACAAGAAAAAAAATATTTTTCTCTGTATATTATTTGTCTTAACTTTTAACATTCACAGTGTCCTAATGTGTGCTTGAGCCTCGGAGCATGGTCTCCAAAAAAGGTGTTGGAGCTTTCTGACAAGCTAGCAGTAATTCGTCTTTGAAGACTTCATAAAACTGCTTGGAGGGATTTTCTGTGTCTTATTTTTCTTGCAACTCCATGCAAAGCAATAATGAGGAGACTGACACTGTGTTTGATGATGGTGAAAGCGTGTTCAATCCTTTTGGCAGCGTTTTGTTATCCTAATGCTACAGGAGGTACATGAGCTCACAAGCGTGGCCAAGAGAAGAACTTAATGGCTGCAGTGACTCTGAGTAGACAGGGTAGGAGGCATCCAGTCCCTGCAGAATTTTACAAGCCTTACGCCAAGGATCAAACTGAAAGGAAGTATGAGTGGAGTACACAGTAGGAAACTCAGGATGGATAGAAAGTTGAGAGATGGATGGCGTATATTTTACTGTGACTGCCCAAGGACTTAAAATAGCTGTGCTGTAGGCCTAAAGTCTTCTGCAATAGGGATTAAACAAGGGAGAAGCCACAGGATGGCATGCACAGTAGCTGAATGATGCTTTGGGAGGTGACATGAAATCCAATGAGGAAAAGTACAGAAAAAGTTTCTCAACACTGAATGCTGCTAAGAAACAGAGGCCAGTGTTGTACTGAAATGCCGTATATGTTAGCAGGTAAAAGAACTGAAAGAGAGCAGATAATAAAGTATATAGGTAGTGAATAGAGCTGTATTTACAGAGGACCTCAGCCATGCCAAGGTTAGAAATAGAGATGTTTATTGCTCAGACACTGGTCTGACAGGCTCAGCCTGTCCTCTAGCTAAAGGCAGGTCCATTCCAGGCCAAGCCCAGAGAGAAAAAAAAATCAATATTAACCAAAACAAAAATTACTGGTTGTATGTATTTATTTTCACAAAATAATTACATTTCGCTGTAGTATGTAATTGAGTATCTTCATTGAGCTTAGAGTATGTGTTCATCTGAAATACTTCACTTGTAACAAAGAGAACTTTTTTCCTATAAATAATATTAAAACAAGTTACATATGAAACACATATGTCACTCTTTGAGTCAAAAAATAAATCCAGATAGACCAAAGATGACATAGAGCATAAAGCACCCTCCTCCAATGCATTTAAGCAAATGTCTTTTTGTTCTGAGATAGAACGGTGACACCAAGGTGTTCACTTCATCTTCTGCACATAGCTGTTAAAACTTTTACATCTATTTGTAAACTATACATAAAAATACTTGCTTCTCTCTTCTCACAAAACCCAGTGTGTGGATTACACTCCCGTCGAGACTGGCAGAGTGGGAGGACTTGAGAAGGAGTGCCAGTGTACATGAAGAGCCAGACAGCACGGGCTCCTGGACTTTGTGGGTGATCTATCTAGGATTTTTTGGAGAACCTTGCAATTGAACTGTTGCTCTTATCCTCCCCCCACAAAGTGACCTGAGGCATTTTACCGAGGAATGTTGTGCATCTGTAGATTGTTCTCATGCTAGGAAAGGGTGCAAGGGAGGGGTTTTTTTCTACAGCAGTAACCACTACAACTGGGAAGCATTTCAGTTTTCCTTGGAGGATTTCCCAGGGTATGCTCCAGGCTAGAAGTAAACTGGGCAATATCTTCTTCCTCACCTCTCTGCCCTTGTTGTCACAAGGATCATTCACAAAGTCTGTGAGTTATAGAGGAAAGCTGCTGCATAAACTCATCACATCATTTTGGGTCTGAACCTGCACAGCAAACTGCTCCATATCATCCTCTCCATCCAGGACATAGCTGCAACATCAAAAACTCTTCTGTGCCTAGAGAAGTGACTTCCCCCTGTATTTCTAGCCATACTTTCATATTCCACAACACTCATTAGCATCAAGTAGAACAGGAGTCTGGTAAAGGGAGTTTTAACAAAGTAAGAGCTATATTGGGCATGGCTTCCCTGAATAATTCCTTGTCGTGACTGCACCACAAAATTAAGTCCTTATTGCCCTGGACATTACAAGAGATAACCAAGAGATAGCTGCTGTTATGAAGCATCTGTAGTGGAAGGCACTACACTGGTAGCAAAATAATATACTCTCATTTTATAGGCAGGAAAGAGAGGGACAGAAAAATTAGATGCCAGTACTTCGTTAAAATAGAACCCACATCTCTAAACTCCATGGCTAGTTCTTTACCCACAAGACAATCTTTTCTGTTCTGTACCACTACAGTGTGTTTACATCATCTGATCTGCACAAAATTATTTCAACCTCTTCCACAGATGCAAATAATTTTTAAAAATGCAGGCTGGTGGAGAATCACATCCTTGTTGTGCAACAAATTGTAACATTTTCCTTGTCTTGCCTTTTTTTTTTAAAAATCATGGAATCATATGCTTATTAGTTCCCCTTGCACTGCACCCTGTCTGCACAGAGAACAGTCATCAGGTGCTGTGATAAAGAAGAAAGAACATCCTTAAGTTATTTTTATCTGTGGACTGGGAAGCATTAATAATTTTTCAACTGTTAAATATTCATTCTTATTCATCCTTCTGGATGTTCATCTCATGCTGAGTGTTAATTTTGTCTGCTCTGTGAACAGATCTATGGACAGTTTTCCAAAATCTGAAACATTTGAGGGCATGGCCAGGCACAAGTGAAAAGGTGTAAGAAGACATAAGTCCCAGAGCACCTGTTCAGCTCATAAGCATCCAGGTTGCCCTGCTGCATATTATTGCATCTTCAGCTCTACTGCGCTGGCTGCATGCATAGTGATCCTTTACCCAAAACTGGCATAGTAATCTGGGTATGTTTAAATACTGTAAATAATATGCCTTATCTCACCTGAAGCACTCTTGAGAGAACTGAGTTACATGTGTGGTTACCGTGGAAGCATGTCTTAAGCATGCTTCCTGCAATGTTGCCACTCTCTCTGGTTCTCCATGTGATTATTGCAAGGAGTCTTGAGTTAAGGGTAAGGAATGGCTTTAGAGAAGGGTCTGAGTTTTTGGGGAGAGGGAGCTAGATCTATCCTAGTATGCAAGTTTATGGCATTTATCAGTGTTGACAAATCTCCCCATAGTCCCCCAGTTCCCAGCAGGTGCATGCACACCCATGCCATGTGTATGTGGACATCACAGTCACTCTTTTCCCCCTGTCCCTCCCAACATGTCCACAGACCTATTTGCCCTATCCTGCACTCACCATCGGCAATGGGGAGCTGCTCAGCTGATGTGTCATTCCAGCAGTACGGGAGATCTCTGCCCTAAGAGAGTAGCAGACTGCACTCATCTACCACCTGAATCAATAGAGGTGACAAGCCTGGGACTAGAGTTTCAAGGAGAAAAACTGGGACAAGTGGAGGGGCTGTCATAGATGAAGGTCGTAATGGAGTGAGAGACTCAGGAAGACACAAGAGTAACCTCTTCCTTTCCCGAGTCTTTTCTGCAATGGCATATTGAAATACTTCAATGTAAGGAGAAAGGGGCATGTGCACAGAAAGAACATTTATCCTTCTGAGATATCTTCTCTACATGAATTCCCATCCAATACTCGGTCTTAACCTACCATCTTCCTTATTCCAGGACTGGCAATCTTTCAGCAAAGGAGGGGTAGGTTGTATTTTTCTTTCCTCACTTAGCTATTAACTGTGCCAATGGAAACTTGGCGGGAAGCTGAAGATGCTGCTTTTGATGGGAGGTCTCAGCTCCTCATGAATTTGGAACTCCACAGGGGCCAGAAGCAAACATATGTCTCTTTGAAAGTGCCACAGCACTCTGACTGCCCAGACCTCCCATGTTCTGTGTGCTAAAGCTGACCTGGCCCCATCCACTCTTTGCTGTTGTCTTCTTCTGCACTCTGCATCTTGGCTGTAGTTGGGCAAGTGGCCCTGGGAATTAAACTCCACAAAATACCAGCCCCATTACCCTGGCATAGAACAGAAGGAGACAGGCAGCTGGAAGAGTGGGCCTGGGGTATAGCCCCAGTCATTCACTGTGTGAGGCACACCTTTCTTTTTTCTGTTTATCCAAAACTGATTGTTATAAAACAGAGAGACACATGGGGAATATATATTCTCCAGAGAACAAATAAATACTAAGTAAGTGTCTGGGACAGCAAATGTTGGGACTGACTTTCTCACAGACTCCTTGAATAACTAAACCTACAGGAACACTGACATTTTGGGAATAAGCAAGCCCCATCCCTCATAATTAGGGCAAAAGCCCTCTGTGAGTTGACAACGTCCCTATATTGGCAGATACTCCTGTGTGTCAGGTACCAAATTATCCAAGGACCCAGAGACATGTTGATGTCACTGGAAACTGTGCAACATATACTTTGAAAACAGACTTGGAAGTAGCCCCTTAAAGGCAGATGAATTAGACTATTTAATATATACTTTGATTTCTTACTAGACCAAAGCTACACCGTATGTGCTTGGCTATGTATGGAGACTTAGTCTCATACGCGGATTTCTTCTTCTGTTTCCCCCAGGGAACAACTCTTTTGCGCACTTAAACAAGCTGGAAACAGTTGAAACTAAATCCCAGTATGTAATGTGAATCCTGTGTTTGGTGGGTTTGACTTTTAAAAATGCGAATACACGCAGGCCCTGATGACTTCAATAGCATTTATGGGTGCTTGGTGCTTGTATAAATGTCACACTATTTATAACATATTTCTGTGTCCTTTTTTTATATTCTCTGTTGGCCTGTCTCTTTTCCTCTGTGGTATCCTTGACTGACATAGTCACATCAGGATGTAGCATGTGTTTGAATAATTAAAAAAATACAAATAAAAGTTATCTTTATTCTAGTCCATATTTTTCCATTGCTTAACCACCAAAGATAACAATACCATTTCACCACTGCTTTTTACATTCTATGGAAGAAAAATACTTTGAGTTTTGCAGCGGTTTATTAGACCTTCCAAGTCCAATTATTTGCCCCTAGAGTTTTGCCCCTAAGCTTTAGAAAATTGTTTCAGCTATATCCAAACTCATGCCAACTTCCTGGCTTCTCGGCCGCAACCCATCAGTGAGCGCTCTACTAAGAACCACTTTGAGGCTTTCCTTGAACCTCTTCTTCTTGCTGCTTCCTACAAAGAAGTAAACAAGGGGGTTGATGCTACTGTTGACGGTGGAGAGAACGATGGTGACGTGGTTCTGCTGGCTGAGCAAAGATGACCAGTGGTGGTAATTCAGAAGATACAACAGCCTCATAGGCATGGCAAAGATGAGGAAGACAATGACTGTGGCCACAATGATGATGTAGAGCTTTGACGAATGAGGTCTCAGGGAGTTACGGTGAATCCTGATAACCAAGATCAGGCTGGACAGAATCATGAGAGGAATGAAGATCATGAAAGTCAGGATCCACGTGAAGATGAGCAGTGCTTGGCAATGGTTGCCGTTGTCGAATTTTTCCTTTGTTGAATCATCTTTGCATGTTAAATATTCGGCTACTGTCATCAGAAAAGACAGAGTCCACAGGATTGCACACACAATTGCCGATTGGTGCTGTGACCGGTGGCATCGGTACCAGATGGGGTAAACAATAGACAGACATCTCTCAATACTTATGGCTGTCAGGAGATAGAGACCAGTATTATAGCCAAGAAGGAAGATGATAGATAGTGTGGTGGTGATATAATAGTAAAAACCATATGCAAATCCAAAACCAGCAATGTACTCAATTGACAGAATAAACGTACAAAGCAGTAAGGAGATATCAGCAATGGACAGGTGTGTGATATACGCAGTGAATGGGTTTCTTTTGATCTGGAAGCAGAGGCACCAGAGGACAATTCCATTTTCACAAAAACCCAGGAAGGAGATGATCATAATTACCCAAAGTGGGGTCAATATCTCCCAGACCCTTTCCTGTGCAGAAATGTTTCTGTGCATTGAGATGTTCTCTGTGCCTTCGCTGGGATGAAACGTTATGTTTGACTCATCCATGGGGAAAGCTCAAGTTTGGATAGCACAGCTCTTCCTTCTGTAAATATGTATAAAAATATACTGTGAGCATTGTGTGCTCCTCCCCTCCCCCTTTTCTTTCTGTTTTGTGGACCCTCAATTTCTGGTCATACTTGAAGGCCTTGGCAAAATGAAATCCAGTTTTGATGCTAGCTGAAACCCAGTTAGAACTACTTTTGGCAATCTTAAAGATCACTAAACCCATCATGCTAGCAGAAATCCTGAGCTTTCTCTTTTATAAAGGTCAGCATATGAGATTCGCTCGAAGAGCTCTTGGATAAGCAATGTCTCAATCACATTGCAAAGTATCATGATATAGTCATCACAGATAGCTTTGGTGGCTCTTCTTACAGCCCTGGATTGTTCCCAGAGAGGTCTATTCAGCTCTGTTGAGGCTAATGGCACTAATTCGAAGTTAAACATAGGTATTTCAACTGAATTTGGCTCATAGGTTTTCTGTTTAAAGAAAAAAACTGATACCGACGTCAGTTTTCCAGAAAGGGATTTAATAAGTAAATCAAAATAGTATGTAGTTACTCCGCATTGTATTCCCCCCGAGTACAGAGGTGGAGGGAAGTTGAGAGAGCAATTTTTTACCCACTTAAAATGTCATTTATCACAACATAACATAGTTTAACCATGCTTACACACTCTGAACACTTAGCACAACTGCAGGTGTCTTGTGAACTTTATAAATCCAACCCATCATAAGGAGATGTTAATCACATCATGTTCATCATCATCACCACAAGTTGGTCATGTTCTCTGCCATTGTTATAATAGTTTTAACTGTTGCTTTGCTGAATTATGGGGTAAGTTTCCTTTTAGCTCATCATGGAGAATTAGTAGCATTGGCTTCAGCTGATTTTCATACAAGTATTTCATGTGCCTTTCCCTGTTAACTTCCCAGCTACCTCTGTGATGCCATGTTTAAGACCCTTGTGGATTTACTGATGTTAAGAGGGAGTAACTGTTGACAATAAGCTTGCCTAGCTGACTTGGTTTGTTCATGTTAAGTAGCCTTGTTCATTAACATGCCGTAATGAGAATTTACCCATATAAGAAGATCAAATGCAAGGTAAAGAAGTTTTACTGGGGCATCTTTTGCAATGATTATTTAAACAGAGCCATTCACCTCAGTCATAAATTTTCTCTCATAATCCTTGCATTTCCTTGTTTCAAAACATCTTAAGATATCATAGTCTAAGAAAGAGCATTCAGTAAACAACTAGAGAAGCCTTACGGCTTGCTGGCATCTAAGCCTCCACAAAAATCTTAATTGTGATCCCACCTGTATGTTGACCGTGCCACCATCTCAGATAGTTGAAGGAAACAAAGAACAAAGGAAACAAACAACATAGCTGGGCATATGGTAGAGAATGAATGTGAATACAACAAGTAAATACAGTGACTAGAATGAATGGCAAGCCTCCCAAAACCAATGTTCTGCAAAAACTGCAGCGGGAAGGAGCTCAAACAGCGTGCTGCTGGAAGTATAGTAAAGCTTCACAGGAGAAAAGGAGAAGCGAAGCTATCTACTTCAAGAGTTAAAACATATAAGAAAGGGAAAAAAGAATGAAAATACTAAAAAAAAAAAAAAGAAAAAAAAGACTCAAAGTATGAAAATACTCAAGAAAGTTCTTGGTTTCTATCACTGTATAAAAAGAGTAAAACAAAAAGGAAAAAGTTCTTGACTTACTAAGGTCATTCCCACATGAGAGCGTTCAGAGATAAGGATGGAAAGAACCCTCTCCTTCCGGATACATCCATGATCTGTTCAGATTTCCCTGAAGCTGTTGAAGAACTTCGTTGAAGAAGCTGCAGGTTACCTTCTCCAACCATTTGCCTTTGGTAAGTGGGAGAACAAATAGTGACTGTGACCATGACTCCCTCAAAAAGAAGTGTGCAGTTCTCCCATTGCTCCAGAAGTCTGAGGCATGCCTAATAAAGGGTCCCAAGCTCATCATCTGAGGCTGAGCTTCAAATGGCATCACTCAGTAACTGGCCAACTCATCTAGCTGAAAGCCTGGGAGTTAACTCTTGTGGGAACTGAATGGCAGTATATGGAAAGTTGTCCTGAGCTGCTACAATACCAAGAGACTTAGTTTAAGCAAACAAACACAAAGTGAGTAGGAAATCTATTTGGGGACATTAAAATCCAAGGGAAAAATCTCAATTTAGAACTGTGCCACCACATGCCATCTAAAAAAAAAAATAAAAGTTGATTTGTAAATTTATTTCATATTTTTAATATGAGAAAACAGGAAAGTGAGAAGGACAGAGAATGAGAATGAAAAAGAAAGAGAAAAAAGATAGAAGGTGAGGAAGAAAAAGAAAGAGAAGGAAAGAGACAAAGAAAAGAAAGAGAACGAAATAAGGAGGGAGGGAGGGAAGGAAGGAAGGAAGAAAGGAAGAAAGGAAAACTAGTGCAAGAAAGAAAAAAAGAAAGAAAGAAAGCACAGAGCAAAGAAAGTAGCCTGTTATTGGGTTAGTCTCATACATCCATTCCTCTAGGTAAAAACTGTATCTTGAGGTTATTCTACAAAGAAAAAAGAAAAAAAAAAAACCACCAAACCACCAAACACTGATGCAAACCAAAAAACTGTTTTTGAGATTTAAACAGTCTCCCCTGCAAAGTTCAAACAAGCCTAGGAGCAGATAAACTCTTTGAAAAATCCCCTGAGGATGTCCCCTGCTTTTGCCCCAAGTATTAGGTTGTTTTTATATTCAGATGTTAGCAGAACAAACATTCTTAGCCAAAAAAGGAGAGAGTTTGCTTGGTCTTCTCCTTTAGATGTTTCACTAAAACTACCAAATCCCCAAATAGGAAGAGCTACTAACTGATGTGAGAAATAAATGACCCCAAATGGAGGGTCAGAATAAAGTTAGGAAAGGAACAGAGTGAAAAAAACCCAACTTCTAATTGTTTTTTGTTGGCTTAAGTTATAGTCTACCTTATTTTCAACACCCATGGGACCAAAAATTTCGAGGACCAAGAAACAAGTTTTAATTGCTCTTTGTTGGCTTAAGTTGTAATCTCCCTTACGTTTAATACCTATGGGACCAAAAATTTCAAGCTACCTCTGAAAAAAACCCAACTTGTTCCTTTCCCCAAAAATGAAATATACATACGAGTAACATTTTAAGGTTGACCAGGTACTTGTGTTTGCAGCCCACAGCGCAAATGCAATCCAAACCCAAGTATGCCCCGCCCTCCGAGTCTCAATGGGCCGGCTGGTTTGTGAGACCTCCCTCACGCACCCAGCATCTCCTTCGTGACTGGTCCCTGGAGCACCATCAGTCACCATCTACGTGGCCAGGGCAGCTGAGTGAAACCTGACCTTGAGGGGAATAGGTCACAAGCACAGCTTATCCTTGGTGATTTCAGGAGTAACAGGAAGGGTGAATAGCACAGTGCGACCCCATGCCTACTGACTGCTGCAGTGTTTATATTAGATGCTGCCAAGAGATGGAGCAGCTATTTCTAAACCGGTTTAACTATTCAGATATTAACCAAGGGGGTTACAATAGCAAAGCATGGAACCTGAACAGACCTTGGGACTAGAAATTAGTATTGATAATAAAGACATGATGGGCAACATGGATACTCTTTTAATTTCAATCTAAACTGAATATACAGCAAGATATGACATAAATGATAATTAGCCTAAAAATTTTCTCTCAGATACTAACTTCGTGGGACAGAGCATCTTTGCAGTGGATGTAAATTGAATGTACTAACTCTTGAAAATACGTCCTATGTAGGAAGTTAGCAGTGTTACTTTTTTTTTTTTTTTTTCCTGTCTTTGAATAATTTCATGTTCTTATATCTCCAGTTCCTGGAAGCGGAAGGTAACCTGTAAAGAACTCGCAATTCATTCATTAAACAGAACCCAACAACCTAGGATTTATAAAGCAAATTAGAGAGGTTTAAGTGGCTGATACAGGTGCCAGCATATAAAAGAGCCTCTGTGTACCCGGGAGTCAGATCTCCTAACTATATGCTTATATAAGCCACAACAAAAACCCTTCAGGGATGAGCTTTGGTAGCACTTTCAGGCAGTGCAATTTCTCCTGATGGTCATTCAATCATTACCACTTTACAGATGAAATTCATTCCATAATTATTCAGCTCAAACACAGGTTAGGAGTTGGTCTTAGGTTTCAGAGTGTGGACTGAAGATCTGGGTGTAAACCACTAACAGAGCTGAGGGGCACACTGAAAAGCAGAGGGGTTGTAAGATGGCCAAAGCCTGAACAGGGTGCCATGGAGAGCAAACAGAGGACTACGGGGCGCACTGGGGACAAGCTGGAGAGGGACATCTTACAAGGGCATGTAGTGATAGGACAAGGGGAAATGCCTTTAAACTGAGAGGGTTTAGATTAGATATTAGAAAAAAATTATTCACTGTGAGAGTGGCGAGCAGTGGAATGGGTTGCCCAGGGAGGCATTCTAGGCCAGGCTAGGTGGGGGTTTGAGCAACCTGGTCTAGTGGAAGTTGTCCCTGCCCATGGCAGGGAGGTTGGAACTAGATAATCTTTAAGGTCTCTTCCAACTCAAACCATTCTGTGACTCATGAAATGCATGGGTCGTAAATGTCTTAAGACCCATCAAGTCTCACAGAGTCTGGAAGAGTCATTATGACTTAAAATTAGTCCTCAATAAGTGATATCAGAATATCATAAAGGAGTTAGGCTTGGAGTAAATTTAGACATAAGGTTACCCTAACCCAAAACCCACCACAGAACTTGCTAGACATCTTCTATCCTACTTTTATTAGCCACGATGCTAGCACATGCCAGTTCCCTAAAGGGAATTGATGGATTGTGTTTTATAGGCAACAGGTGTGAGAGCTGAATTTATTGTTAGCTTCTGCAAAGCAAGGTGAAAGTATGTGTCACCAGCAAGTTTTGAGGCCAGCAGGGATCATCTGTTCATAGCTAAAAGTAAAGTTATGGTAGGAGTTAAAATTCAAGAAATGGAAGACAAAGGCAAGTAAGTCTAGAGTCTGTTAGTGTCAGTTGTAAAATCCTGTTAAGGGCAATCATAGGATTGTGTTTTCATGAGAACAGTATGGAATAGCAGGCTCTAAATCAAGGATTACTGCTTAATCCTACAATCCTACTGAGACATTTTGACAACTTAAATTGGTAAAGGTGAATTAATCATATTATTTTGTGGGTGGTTAAGACCCATCACATGTTTATGAAAGCGGATTTAGGGCCTGTGGCAGAGGGCCTGAAAGCTGGATGTACTGAAAGCTAGGAAAAACATTACCTGAGGTAAGAATAAGGTGGCTAGTAAGAGATAAGCAGTTTATAGTTGGTGTTGGGATCATACAGACGCCTAAAATAGTTTGGTAAAGCTATTTTCAGAATACACTTCTATTCTTGGTCAGAGATGTTTTTTAATGATTCATGAATTTTAGGTTTTGTTCTGAAAATGCTGATGAGAAAAGGCTACTTAATAGTAGATAGAAAGGTAGGGATAGGGGGCCCCAAAATGGTGTGCAGATCTCTGGAAGCGAAGTGAGATGGCTAGCCCATTACTGTGTTGCCCAGGCTGGTGGAAGGTTAGGGAACTTGTTCATGTGTGACTTCATGGACTGAGAGCAAGGGAGGATTTGGAGATGTTCCTGCTCCTGACTTAAGCCGCACCTTCTTTTTTTCTGACCTACGAAGTCCCGGCTGGTGTGCCAGGGCTCGGCACTTAGGGGCAATGTCAGCAGGAGCAGAGATTCAGCTGGGCAGCCCCAGGGTGAGGTGTGCACTGCCCAAGAACGTTTCTGCTGAGATGTGGTGGGGACACAACTGGCTTCACGTGCACAACCCCACAACCAGAGGGGAAATTGGCCAGTTTGGGTGCAGACATATTCATGGGATACCAGATGGCCATGTTTACCCAGCTGGGTGCACCACACACGGTGTTCTGGATATGAGCTCATTCCTCCTTTCTGCCACGGTGCTGTGAGGAAGCAGACAGAGTAAATTGCAGGGAGTTTCCCAAATCAGAGAGAGGTGGGAAGTGGAAAGAGAGTATCAGCAAGAGAGGAGCTCTTAGTGATGCTGTGAGCTTGGGAAAAGTAATATAAAATAACAAGGTTTTGTACTGCTTGTGTTTATCCCCTATAGTTTTGGGTTTCAGAGGCCTTCAACTGTCTGTAGACCTACTCTTCAGTCCTTACATGCATAGTAGGTGGTAGCTCTTACCTTGAAGACAGTGGGGTCTGTCCCCAGTGGAAATCTGCCCTAGCTAAAATCATTCTGAGTCCTATTTCCCTCTTGGTCTGGTCAGTGAGAGCACAAATGCTAGCACCAAACCCAGGAACATCATGCATCAAAAGAGAAAATACACTACATCTATCTGCTGGCAGCCCCAACAGCAACCGAGCATTAGGGCCACCGCTGCTGCGTAGTGTAAGACAATGCAGGAAACAGTATTTTGTTTCTACATTTTCATTTTATATATGTAAGACAATACAGGAAACCACTGGGGAGACAATAGGGTAAGAATGGAAGTAATAACTTGGTATATTTGATTAACTAATAAAGGCAGTTTAAACCATTTTAGTTTTAATTGTGCAAAGCAGAAGTTACAGATCAGAAAATGTGACTAAGGCGTGACAGAGATGAGTCAGAGCTTTCCATGATAAAATGCTGGAAGAAAAGTTTTGAGTTCCAAGTAGCCAGTAAACTTAGCTTCTACTTTGATTAGGTTAAGATGGTGTGGTTATATCTAGTTACTGCATATAGACTAAGACATTTTGAATTACTGATAAAGTTAATGAAAAAAGAGTCTGGTGCCATAGTGATCTATCCTTCAACCTGTGTTGTTTCTGGACATTCTTATCAACAGATGATCAAATCCTTCTTGAAATAGAGTTGCTGATCAGACTAAATTATACCTAGTGCCTGCCCTAGTAAGAAAGATTGCCCTAAAATAATGTTTACTCTTGATTGTACTAATCTACCTGTCTTCTTTTTATTTTTATTCTGTATCTCATGCTCATCATTTACATGCATTTCCAACCTATCACAAGAGTTAGCCCTTATTCTTTAATTGCTCTCTGCACTGCAGAAATACGTGGCTAAGTAATATGCTTGATGCATGTTACTGTGAAACCCTAATTTCTTTGGCTGGGTTCACTGAACAGCCAGGATTTTTCACCTGAAGTCTGGTGGTCCACTTATCTCCGGATGCACTATCATGCCAGAGGTGATAACAATCTTGTCAGCCAGACCAAGGTGCCCTCTGCACAAGAGAAATAGCTATGCTGCTGAGGATTCCTTGTACTGGAAAATTATGTAAAGAATGATAACTGCTGTATGGAGGCACTGGTAGTTAAAAAAAATTAACCTAGATGACACAGGAATTGTTGACAGTTCTTTCTGGATACTCTTTGGACTCAGCCAGGATAGGTCTGTGACTCCTTAGGGCAACATCTTTACAAGTCATCTAATGACATGCTTACAAATGTAACTACTGTGTACGATTGTAATTAGATAATGAGCAGTAAACAACAAGAGCTTTGTGATGATGTCTGAATGAGGTGTGTATTGCTATGTGATGCTCTGGTTTAAAACAGGAATTTCCATCAGAACTGACGTGGTCTAAAGGTCCATGACTTAATTCAGTGTTTTAAAATTAAACTTCCACTATGCCTATCACATTGTTGTTCTGTAGGGAAACTGTAGCCCAGTTTTCTCATGTCTCATTTCTCCTTTATTGAACTGAATCTTCCACAGTGCACCATGGAATATGACTTCGTATTACAATTCTCTTTTCTCCTGGTGTCCAATAGAGAGCCTGACTAACAGAGATGAACCAGAGCACAGTGCATCAAAACATCATTTCAGAAGGGAAATATTTACTACTGCTTTAGGATTTTTCCCAAATGATGAACTCTTAAAATGAAACTCTCAAGTAGCTGAACATTTTCCTTTGAGTAAAGCTCTTCTATTATTTTTAAATTGCTTCTAATACCCCTCTCTTTCCAAAAACAAAATACAGACTGAGAGATAATTTTTACTTTTCAAGGTGATTCAGCTTCAACACAAGTGCAAAACAAGCTCATGCAGTAGGTTTAATGCATAAAGTCAGAAAGTCACTGAGTGAAAACACTCAACTGTCTGTTCTATATATTAAGCATATATATCTGGAGGTGATCCAGAGTCAAAAAATATAAAGAAGCCATTATATTTTCTGAAAAACGAAATTTTTACAATGTAGCAAGAGTACAAAACAATGACTCTGATGGTAGAAATCATGAGGCCTGTGTTTACTCTGTTTCAGACTTCCTCAATGTCATCAAAATTACTCCTCTGCAAAATGGGAGTAACTTGGGAGCACTGGGAGACAACTTCAAATCTGTGAGATACTTACATAACAGAGTAATGTAAATACTAAAAACACAAGGCGTTCACCTACTACTTCAACCTCACAAACACAATAAGAAATGAGTTTGATTCTATTACAGTAAAAACAAGGGGTATTGGCTTTTTTAAATATGTTTCTACTTTTTTCAACTTTGTCCTTTATACCTTTGACAGAAATGAGACAAGATACTGAGCTGTAGGTAAGTCATCACAGGGAAATCAGTGTCAGTAAACCAGGTAACAGTTCAGATCCTGCACATGAACAAAAGCTGCTCTTGAGAACTCCAGTTAGGATTTCTAGCTCCCACAGTGATGTAGGAGTACATCATGCCAAAGTTGCAACAAGTTTTGCTGTGTCATCAGTTTGCTTTCAGAAATAGTATTGACTTGTCCTCTTCTATTCGTACTTTGGTTTGGTAACAGCATTTGCCCTACAGAGTTAAGATAACACAAAATAAGTTGTGTAGTGAACAACAACCAACCAATTTGCAGCTGGAGACAAAGAACCTGAAGTTCTGCATTTTTTAGAAATTCCAGTTCTTCTTCCTGCATCAAAACATAAGGTTTCTTCTTCCTCTGAGTTGGAGAGGTTAAAGACACCACTGTTTTCTCCCTGCTCTTAACAGGGACTTCCAGCAACTAAAATATATTCAGTCACTTGAAGTCTCAGTCTTTTGTTAAGAGAAAGTATTTGCCTCGAAATTTAGATACTCCAGGGACTATTGATGCCTTTATTTCCTGCTGAATACATTTCCTAGGACTACATTTTTTCTTCCTTGTCATGCTTTCCCTTTGTCTTTTGATGACGACGACACATGATTTTTCTTGCCCTGTGATCCACACCAGCATCTCTGTGTGGATCTTGGCCATGTTGCTGGCAACAGTGGGTCCAGCCACAGGAAGGGCTTCAGGACATGTCCCAGGCGGGCAGTCATGTCTGCTTATGCACCTATGATGAGATGGAGTGGGCCTGAGCTGTTTGTGCAGAGTAGATCCAGAGTATCACAGAAATGTTCAGGTTACCACCAGCTCCCAGGCCAACACAGTCCCAGTAAAACCCACAGAACATAGTCCTGGCAACAAAGCACTTAACTGCACTTTAACTGCTCACAAGGCTAAAAAGATTGAAGGTTGGCAGCTCTCTATCATCTATCCTGTTTCTCTGCCTCATTATCTTATTTTTTTTCTCACTGTTGCTGTCCTAACCTTTTAATAACTTGTTGTGGTTTACAGGCATTCACATTCCCACTGAAACGAATATACATTCTCAGTGAAGTTGAAGAGCAGAGTTTACAAGCATGACTCAAGGCATAATTAAGTACACTTAAGTTTTCTCCAACTATGTTGTCATGTGGACCGTTCTGCTGTGCTGCAAAGAAATCAGTCTCTGATCTATGTTCTCAACAAAGCTATTTCCTTAGTACTCCTCCAAATATGGATTGATGGAAGGAGATAGTGAGGTGTCGGCCACAGAGCTAGACAGCACCTCCTCATCAGGCCAAATGTACCAATCATCCAGATGACTTTATAGTATACAACATATATAATATTTATAAATGTATCTTGCCAAAATTAAACTTACTACTCTCCCAGCTGAAAAAAGGCTTAGTTTCGGGTGTTGTTTTATTTGAGGGACAGGGATGGGGGAAGGAAGAAATAGTAAGAGACCAAAGTATAGTTGGCAGTGTAGAAGCCATATGAATCAGAAGAAAAAAAGTATGTAAAGTAACCTGATGGACGGTATCTCTTTTTTTCACTGGAAAGTTATAGAGACACTGTGATGGCTGAAAATCAGAGCTGTCTTTTGACACTGCATAGAGATGGAGTGCCATTATTCAGAGCTGGAAGGTAACTCCAGTGACAGAGTCCTGAAACAGACGCTGAAAGGGTGACATGCTGACCTCTCCTTTTCAAATAAACAATACAGTGACATTAATAGGGCAGGAACAGAACTACAAAAGTACAGAGTAAGAAAACGGCCTCACAGTTGTCAGCCACTGGCAGGCCACCACTGTTCTGGGCCAGCAGTGCCCCGTTGGCTCTGCAGACAAGGCACAGACATCCAGCACCGATGCGGAGCCGCCGTGCCATCCTTGGTGTGCACTGCCTGCTATTGCTGTAGCTTGCCTGGGTACCAGGGACCATGCAGATGAATGAGTTTCTGAAGCTGGTGCTAAAGGGCCTACTAACAGTCACATCCCCACATAGTGGTGATGAGGGAAGTAATGGCATTCACCTGCTCCTGCCTCCATATGCTAGTGATGATCTGCATGGGATGGGGAGCTTCAGGAGAGCTGTAGAGACAGTAGCTGGTTACCCCCCGAGCCACATGCAGCACCATGTCAGGATGGCAAGGCAGTGGGGCTCATCACTCACATGGCAGATGAGTCACCAGAGTCTGTATGTCTTAGATCATGACTGTTGCACTGGGACAGAAAAGGCAATATGAGAAGATGCTGGCCAGAATCTGTAAACATGCCTTTTTTTTTTTTTTTGTTCCTATCACCTGTAATAGTCTCCATGGGCATTTGCTAATCCTGTTTTGGCAGAGTTAAACTATAGTACAGATTTGTGAGCCCAAAACCAGGGACTGAGTACCAAGCTGTACTTGCTTGTAGAGTGCTTCCTGATCCCAACTAACTAGTTTTGCAGGGGTTTCTTGTATCTTCTCAGCTACTTAAGCAAACTGGTATGTGCACCTGAGGATAGGATCAGGGTGGAGCCTCTGAATACAAAGGCTTTGTATGGTATATAAACCACAAACTCTTCTGAAAGGCCAGCTCAAGCTGGCCTGGCATGAGAGCACAGTTTAAGTAACACCACCTAAATTCTAGCCTATGTTCAGGCACTTTATTCAATCAAGGCTTAAATGCTTCACTCTTCACATTTTCATCAGCTGGGAAGAAACAGCTGAGGGGGTGGCATTGCCTGTCCCATAATTGCAAATGCAAACCTCTCTTGTGATGATCATTAAACTG
Organism: Cephalopterus ornatus; assembly: GCA_013396775.1. Taxonomy (NCBI): domain Eukaryota; kingdom Metazoa; phylum Chordata; class Aves; order Passeriformes; family Cotingidae; genus Cephalopterus; species Cephalopterus ornatus. Next base: position 182,684 of record VZRE01009061.1, read on the forward strand.
TAGGTGCCTGATTCCTGAAGAAACATTGTGCCAGGCAAAACAAGACCAGGCTTTTCAAGCATTCATCTCCTTGTGTCAGTGGTGAAACAGACTTCCCCAGTGGAAATATGTGATTGAATAAGCCTAATTATACCTTCTGGCTTCCAAGAACAGGCCTTTGTGTTAATGCAACAGGAGATACATTCTCTGCCCTAATTAACAACTGAGAGCACTCCCCAACTGCAGTAGTTGGTACAATCTTCCAGAGTGGCAATACTCGTATTTTTGGTTTTTTCTCACATATCTCAAATACACCATTTTATCACAAGCACATCAGCCCCTTGTATCACTCTCGGACATGACTACTGTAGCACTATGAGACAAATTACATGTTCATGTGCTGCAAAACCTTTCTTTCCATACAAAACATTGCATAAGAGTAAAAATTCTTCTGGAATAGGAACAGGTGGCCCCTCCCTTCTAGGGTCATTTCTTTCTCATATGTCAAAGCCAAGCTCAGATGAGGATTTGGAAACACTTCTAGGGAAAGGAGGGGAAAGATTTTCCTTTTTGAGTCTCTGCCCTGGTCCCTTCTGCTCTTGGGTAACTTCATAATCTGATGCCTGTAGAAGCCAGAGATGTCCTCCTGGGGCTAGACAAAGTCCCGGGCTGCCAAACTGTCTGTTTGACAGCTGATTTGAAAATAGTATTTCTGCCATTGCATGGCTTCAAACTTTTGTGCTGTCCCTCTAGTTACAACATCAACCCTGGAGCTTTTCTGAGTGCACGTGGTGACCTGCCTTGGCTTTGCCTTTCGCTTTCCTCCCTCATGGCTCATCTACAGGCTGTGCAACACCACTAACCTGCTTGGTGAAGAAGTCATGAGCCAGATTAGCCGGGGTTCCCCTTGCTGTGAGCATGGTGGCTGCCACTGAATGTCTGCAATTCTTCACATGCACAACTAGTAAAAGTTGCATGCTGGCATTATTGAAGGTAAAAGCAGTAATTTCTAAGCACATATCTTAAACATTTTAATTACTGCAGCAGCTCCCATTGAAACCTCCAGCAAAGCTCACTCCTTGGCTTGAAACTTCCTTGAATCTTGACTTAAACTTTTATCCTGAAAAATTGAAGAAAAGTGCCTGTGAAGCACATTTTTTTCCTCCAGCTAGGAAATTCCATGATTACTTCTGTCAGACATTATCTAAAAGTGTCAGAACACCTTGGTCTGGCTGACAAGATTGTATCACCTCTGGCATGATAGCGCATCTGGGCTGGAAACTGATCTGGTCATCAGAGGACTGCAGTTTCTGGACAAACTGGGAGAAGAAAGGCCACAAGATCCTTAATACACTGAGGAAGGAGTATGATCATCTTATACATGGGATTATATTTTTTAATGTAATAACAAGAAATTAGTCTTTGCGAAGTAAGAGCTCCCATCTAGTCCTACGTTCCCACTTCAGCACATTGATGATATCACTGTGCTATCTGCTAGTGCTGATGATAGCACAGATGAGTGAAAAAAAAATCAGTATATTCTCCTCTGCATCTACTCTGCTCTGGGAATTCTGGATTCAAGTGCTTTGTCTGAAACAGCGGTACAAATAAAGTCTGCTTATTTGGCTTTAACCTAGCTCATGGGTATATCTGTGACCTTCCATTCTTGTACAACCAGTGGAGCTTTTAGCATCCCATTTGCTTAGTTTTTCAGGTTTTGCAAGCAAGAGACTTGTCTGAAAAATAAGGTGGCTATCTCCTGTGATTCCCTGGAGACCAGAGCAGCCTTAAACAACCATAACAGCAAGCATACATCCTTGTTATCCAGTTCCTCCTTCATGGGAAATGAAAAACCATGTGAGGCTGCCACAAGGCTCATGTTCTGCCCCAGCAAGGAGAACATGAGGATGGTAGGTGTGGGTGCTGTAAGCATAAAACAAGAGTCTTTGCAAATACCTCTGGCCTACTTTGCCTACAAAAGAAGGAAAATAATTTGAATTGTAATACCCATTGGCTTATTGCTTTAAATCAATACCACCTAGTAGTCCATTTTTTCTGAGTCTTTTTTAATTAATAGAGTCCACAATAAATACTTAAACAGCCTAAAGGGGTTTTGCCATTTCATTCAAAATTCAGAGATCCAATGCAGCAGAATAAAGATTTCATCCCAAACTTGATTTTTTTTTAATAGGCTCATTTTTAAAGAGCAATGGTAGGGTTTTATTCTTACTTATACAGTTTTAAAATGCCCTTGTACATTCCCTGTTAGCTCTCTAAAAGCAGACTGATAAGGTGGTTCTTCACCTTTGTTGACATTAGGTAACCAAGGACACACTGGGGAAGGTCATGGTGACAGAGCTGACTATCCAACCCCTCCTCACAGACACTGAGGCTGTGTCTCAAGGCAAGGAGACACAGCCTCAGGGAGCACAAGCCTAGGACATGACCAACTTCTCCCCTTTTCTGATGGATATAGAGAACAGATTGAAGTCAGCTCGTCAGAACTGGAAAGATCAGTGCTGCACCCCTGGTTAGGTCCTTGGAGACAAATTACAAGAAAGTTCATGACTCATGGAAAATGTAGGCCCTAGTCACACAAAGCATTGAACATTGTCAGCTGTTATTACTATAAATTGCATAAAAGATGCTTGGTACTTTATGCTTTTCCAAGTCTATATAAATATGAGCAAGCTACACTAGATAGCAAAAGGTGCAAGATCTAGTGATACTGTGAGTTATGTATACGTATTTGTGTATATTTATGTATTAACATAATGCATTAATTACCATTTTGACACAGAGGGACACAGATGACTTTGATCAATGACTTTGTGTTCTGTAAAGTATTACAAACTGTTCAGTTACATAAACAAGATTTTATCTAAATGTGGTGGTTTTTTATGATAGTTCCGATTTTATTAGATTGATTTCCATAGTAAGTACTTAGTAGCTGATGAAGCAGATTGTAATACAGATTATTTGCTAACATGGTCATATTTTATGGGATTTTATCAGAAGAAGAGAAGCATCTTTCATTGCTTTGGGGCTCTGGATTCCTAATATTGATCCACAAAATGAAGATCAGTAATTTAAGCAACATTCAGAGACTATTCTGTTTCTAATATGTTGGACTCATGAAAAATTAAGTTGTTTGCAATCTCTCTGAATTATAATATTTATGAACTTTTAAACTATATAATAATGAAATTGTGATATTTTACCATCAGCTTCAGTAATACTAACTGATGACAGAACACCCCCCCACTTGCTGACAGAGGAAACAGCTCTCCATTCAAGTGACACTGTGACAGAGTTGAACACTGTTGTTGCTCATTACAGACTCAGCAAAGTGTAACAAGACTGAGTCCAAGGGCTGAGTAGACAGTGTGCTAGTTCTGAAGGCAGTCTTTGTCAGGTGAGTGCTTCCCAGCTCCTCTTCAAGATTCTATGGGAATGCCATCATCCTCTAATATCTGCATTCCAGGATGAAGAGCAGCAAATTTACTGTGCATTTCCTACCTCTGGCCATCACTGATGTGACCTCCATGCAAACACTAGTGGGCCTGCAGTCATCTGCAGTTTCAGGGGAGCTTCTCAGCCATCTCTTGGCCCTGGGCATTGTTTTCTGCTCTGGGTACAACACTGGTACCTTCCTTTCGACAGCTGCACTGTGGTGCCTGAGGGTCCTGTCCCTGGCACCAGCCCAGTTGGCCTGAGCCCCTCTCATCTCATGTGTGTGCTCTTCCTTGGAGCCTGTCCTACGTGTCCAGTGGGATGGAGGATTTCACCAAATGGAGAACTCACAAACTCTGCTTGCTGAGGCCTCTGGAAGCAACAATGCAATAATTATCTTTGCTTCAGCCATTAATTACCTCATTTTTAATCCCCTCATCCCATATCTCTCCAATTGGATCTTGTTCATCACTGTTTAAAAGAGCCCTCCAAATGAGACTTGACCTTGCCATCTTGGTCACTGCCATGGCATTCCTTATCTTTGCCATGCTGTCAGACTCGCAGCCATTGTGAAACACAGACTTCTGCACTGCTGCCATTCAGACTCTTGTATGTTTCTGCTTCTTTCAGCATCACCACCAGCAGTGCAAACCCCCGGTCTCCTTTTGTGTTGGGGGATTCAAGAAGATGAGACTTGGAGAAGCCATTTATAGAGCCCTTCAAAAAGCCTTACAGGATGAGACAGGGAGGGCAGGGTAAGAATAGTAAGAGAGCCGGGACAGGTTGGAAACTCAGGAGTTTAGTTACAAGACCCTCTTGAGGGGATGTATTCTGCAGGTGGATGAGTTTTTCAGACTTTTGAAGACTATAAAGACAGCAAGTCACTACATGAGATTATCCAGGAAGAGTTCACAGTCTTCAGCACAAGCGGATCTGAAGGTGAGGTGAAACAAGTAGCACGTGGTGGTGTCAGATTTGCTGTGTAACAAAACCAAAATATTTTGCCATTGGCAAAGAAACTAGTTTTTTAAAAGTTAAAGCAAACTTTCCATATTTTTTTCACAAAATTGTCCCGATTTTTGTGGTGAAAGCTCCCTTTGTAGGTGAATTTGGGATTTCTTGGAACAAAACAAAAAACACTAAATTTTCTGAGACACAGTATTTCACATCTCAAAAAAACCGAGCACAAGTGGCTACAGAATGGGGAGCTGATGCTTGGGTATTGCAGGGGGAAGGAGTGAAAGAAGGAAGAAACAGTTAATCCACCCTACCAGATAGGCACCCTGCCCCTGGCTAGAAAATTTAAATCACTCCGAGTGATTCAAGGGAAATTTCCTCCCAGTCTCTACCCCAGCTGAACAAGCCAACTGAGGAGACTAAAAGGAGCAGAGAAACCAGCTCCAGTGCAGAGGGCACTGGCACCGGTCTGGGCTGGCTCTGGTGCCTGTGGCAACCTGAATGCAGAGTGGGGCAACCACAGCTGTATTCAGCTTCCCGGAACACCTGCCTGAGAATAAGACCTGCAAAGACAGAGACAGCACCACCCCCACACTAGAAAAAGTGTTGGTTTCAGGGGTAATCCACAGTTATAAAGAAAGCTGCATTCATTTTTAAATTTCAGAGTTGCAGGAGGAGAGGAGCAGGAAAGAAACTCTGACCTTTGCTGTGCATTTGTTGTCTGCTCCTCACATCAACTACTTCAGCCCTCCCATCCATCTCTGGTAGGCTTTATGCCGAATGTGGCAGATTAGAGGGTGAATTTGAAAACATTGAGAGACGTGGTAACCTTCAGCAAGGAGAAAGTGATGTGCAGGTAAAGCACCAAAGACTAGTTTCACCCTGCAGATCATCATCAGCAAACTCTTTCACATCACTTCCAGCTCCCAGTCACCTATTCCTGCCCATTCTCTCCAAATCCAACTTCTTATCCCAGCCTCTCTTTCCTGCTGGGGGGGTAGCAAAAAAGCCCATCACTCCCCGACACTTCCTGATTTTGGGACCTGGTGGGGGCCAACAACTGGGAAGAAAGGCTGGGACCTCTTGTACTCTTGTCCTGCCAGCAGTGAGGCTACTAATCCTTGCATGTGTGCCAGGAGTTCATGGCCACTGCTCTAGCACAAATACTAATAAAAATAGCTGACAGGCAACCACATCCATCTTATGAACTGCCTGCAGCAAGGGGATGATGCTTTATTCAGCAGCAACCCTGCCTCCTGCTCAGTGTGAGCCCACCATGAGCCAGCAGCCACCAACAGGCACGATTTGCTCCTCCAGGTGCCTCCTCCAGCAGTGACACTACACAGGTAAAGGATGTTAAGCTCAGTAGGGAGCAGATGTGGAATCAGAGGTGCCAGCCTGGCTGTACAAGTACTTGAAAGTATAAAGATGGCAACAGGTCCTATGGGATTAGAAAGAGCTCTGGTTGCATTTCTGTTCCCCCATCACTATGCTCTACCCTTGTGCTAAATTATGGCACACATAGAACAAGATATGGAGAAAGAGCATCCCCCCTCCACAGGGATGCCTCTGGCTGCAGAGAGCCTCCAGACACCCCTTACTGAGCAGCCAGCCCTAGCCTATTCCCCGGAGACAGCTCAGCTTCTGGAGGCTGTAGGACCCCAAGGGAGGCCCAGGAGACCAGTATGTCTCCTGTAGCATCAGTTCCCATGACCCAGTGGCCCTGTGGAACAATTACATCAAGCTGCTTCTGTCCTGCATCCCAGGGGAGGGGGCAAGTCTGAGCACTGCAGGCAGTTGTGGGAGCCTGTGGGTTTGCAGATCCTCACATTTATGTAGGAGTGGCAAAGTCTGTTGTACATGTTTCACGTACAGGACAGATGAGTTCTAGGGGGTGAGTGAACAAGAGCCTGTTTTGGTTAAGCTAGCTGCACTTGGAAGCAAGCAGCTTGTTAAATTGTGAGAAATTAAGCTGGAGGCAAAGCAGAAATTTCTAGCAGCATCTTTTAGAGCAAGGTCAGAACATGCAACAGCTCTGTCCAAACACTACTGCCAAATTTTATGGGGCAAATAAAATAGTTGTATTACTTAAAAATTCAGGCTGAAGATTTTAGATTACTCTTTCACTGCTTAGAAACCCAGGAGTGTCAGTGGCTTGGACCACATCCAGACTTAGAAGTACTTTAGGATTTCCTCAATTTGTGTGTGCCTGGGTGATGCTGAATAACCCATTTTTATGTATTAAATAGCACTCTTTTTTTATTTTCCTTTTTAACTGGATGTGTTTCTCCTGTGTTGTAACCACTACCTCTTGCAGATTTCCATCTCACAGGTATTTTAAAAACCAGCCTAACTTACATCACTGACATGAAGTTCTCTGCCAACAGACTTGCTGTTGGCATTTTCTTTTGAAGCTTAGCCGTGGAAGGTCTTGTTTAGGTCTATGGGTTAGTACACTTACTGCAGAAACAGAAGAACCAGTGTCAATCACTCTTGTGTCCGGAGGGGGCCCTTGGCTGTCCTACATGGGGAGGAAGGGGTGCAGAATCCCATTTTCATCTTGCTTTTGGTGAAAGATCAGTCTCTGATCATCTCTATATGCTCACCTGACTAGGGAGAAATTGCAAGAGCATTCAACTGCTCACCTACTTGTTAGGATGCTGATGGGAAAGGCACATTTGAATCCCCCCTCCCCAAGGATCTTGAGTCTCATTCCCCTGCCCAAGCTGCAGGGCAGGGTCTGAATGTTAGGCAGGAATGCTTCTGCATAGAGTGCCAGCACTTAAAAGCAAGCAACCCCAGCCCAGGTACCTCTCAGAGCTGGAACTGTGCCAAGCTCTTTCCTGTAAGGGAAGCCCAAAGGCACTTACATAATATTAAGCACCGGTTTTGTTAAAACCAGTTAAAATCACAAGCTTAAACAAGGTAGTTTCTGCAGCAACAGAAAGCACAAGAAGAGACACTGGGCATAAACTCTCTCTTGTCCCCCACGCAGGCTGGCAACTACAACTCTTCCCCGCTTTTCATGGCCTCCTGCCTTGCAACAAACTCATAACTCCTTGGGAGCCTCTGGAAGAAAAGTCTTTCCATCACCTCTGCCCATATATGTTCTCCCTTCCAGTCCACATGCACCACAGCAATCCTTGGTCATCTTCTGTTCCATGAGCTCCACCTGTCTCTGGTGGAGACTTCAAGTCAGCTTGCCTCCCTCCCCACTGCTCAGCTACAGCTTTTGTAACAAAATCCCCAGTGTTTACATGTACTTGTGTAAAATACCACACTCCTGGGGATGTGTGGGCTAGCTCGGGTGTCAGCTCTGCGAGCCAGCCATCCCCACCAGGAGGCATGCCACATCTCCAGCAAAGGATCAGAGATCTGTGCTTTCCCAGCATTGTTGGTCTGTGCCTCCTCAACATAGCTGCCTTTCTGAGGGAACTGCGCTATAAAACACTTCCCTTCAAATGTTCCCTTGTGTCTGACTGGGTATAATCACCCCCTTTTCCCTAAGCATAAGGGTTGTTGGAAGAAATATGCCTATACCATTTCATGCACTGCCCCCTCTATTAGTCTTCTTGGGGTGGTTCTCTGGTCCTGGAGCTACATCAATGGGAAACGGGGAGATAAAACCAGAAAATAAAAGCCAGATTTGCTGCTGCATATAAAAGAACACCACAAAAATGTGTTAACAGAGCAGTTTCACAGCAGGTTTTTCCCATGTCTAAGGCATATGGAAAATTCATTACTCGCTTCATCAGCACACGAAGTTCTGACCCAGCTCTGGTGCTGTGATACAGCCAAAGCCGTTCTGCCTTGTGAGGGTCCCTCCCACCAGGAGGTAAGCAATGCTGGCACTTGGCACTGGGCTGTTGCACTTGATTCATCCAGCAAGACATCTACAACTTTGCCCTTCCAAGATGCACCAAGGTTTTCGGCTGTGATGTCTTTTGAATGAAAGTGTAATGTTAAGAAGAATCGTTGATTGACACCATTACAAAACACAGAAGTATATATTTTCTTCTATATGAAAAGAATACCTTTTAAGAGGTAAATCTCGCTCTCCTCCAGTGCCAGTGTGTATCTGGCATATCACCACTGAAGCCATAAGCAGCAGCAAGGACAGAGGAATATTTAGAGAATTTTGCCTTTTCCATATACCTCCCCAATGGGGCAGAGATGTTATCTCAATCACCACATATTTAATCTTGAACATGTAAAAAAAAAGAGTCAATGTATCAAAAATCAAATTGTTCTTGGAAATAGATATATTCTGATTTACAGTGCTCCAGTTGCAGGGCTACACTTTTAATGTACACTTTCACAACTTGAATTTTAACATCTTGTTGCATTGAAGGTTGGAATTATCCTATCTGAAGCACAGATTTCTCATACTGCTAAGAGGCAGGTGTGCTGTAACTGCTGCTAGGGACTGTGCTGTGGTTTTATCACTGTCTCCAGGAGACAGGTTTGATTTTCTGAGCTGCCAGCCCTCAGAGCCACTCAGAAGCTCTGACACGCACCTCTTCAGAGCCAGAGTTACAAAGCAGGTTGCACCACCTTAAATTGGCCTCACAAGAATCAAAAGTATCTCCTACTCTTTGCAGAAGACACACAGGAACAAGCATAACCTGAAATACTTTTGATACTTCCAACTTCAATTAGTAACAATGCCCTAGTCTGAAGCAAAAGAAATGGATGAGGTTGGAATGGCCAGATCAACATGACATCACATCAGTTGGTTGGTGCATGGTTCTAATAACACCAGGGTTGTGGGTTTGATCCCTGTATGGGCCATTCACTTAAAAGTTGAACTTGATGATCCTTGTGGATTCCTTCCAACTCAGAATATTCTGTGATTCTGTGACATTTTCAGGAAAATTTTGCCTTGATCAACAAGGCTCAGAAAAACTTGCAGCTCTGTTTCCATAGCCAAACGTTTCTGCTCTGATTTGTTAGACCAGTCCCCAGCTAACACATTTCCTTCCATGGGAATTGACTGCTAGTACATCTGATCAGTCACTTCAAGAGGCTCTGAGCAGCAAGTGACCTTCAATTTAAATTACAGACAGGCAACCTGTTTCTGTAAATTCTGCCATAGGAAGGAGATCAGAATATATTCAACGCGCTCTCATTTCTTGTTCATTTTATTTACTCTGCATGTAAACTTAACAGATTTACAACTGGAATCTACAGCAATTGTTACTTGTAATTTCTCCCAGCTGTAATGCAGGAAAGCCAATTCTCTTGATTCACTGCTACACTATGTTGCTACATGAAGCGTGTCTGTTCCTTGGAAAGGGAAATGGCACAGTCAGACCTATAAGCTATTTCTCCAAATAGGATGAAAGGATCTCTTACTTTCATCCACAGGGAAGTGTGTTTCTCTAGAGGGAAAGCCAAGAGAGAGAACAGCACTGCAGGAACTTATTATTTGTCGGTGTGCTACTAAGAGAAGAAAGTGGGAAGAAGGGAACAAAACTTAATGATAGAACAAACAATGTCTTTGTTCTTTCAAAGTGTGTGCTCCCTTCGATACTGCTGGGCTTCTCAGACCTAACAGCACCTCTAGCTTAATGATCCCCAGATTGTAAGGATTAGATCCATACCCCAGAGAACAAAGGGGCCCAGAACAATGTTTCCCATATCATAAGCCAAGAAGAGTGTTTTTATGGGAAAACACATGCTACTGCATGTAACCACCCAGTGACTATTTTCCTAAATCTACACAACACACAGAGCCTGTGCTCTTCTTGACACAAAGGGGGGAGTCTAATGATGCTAAAAGACAAAGAAACATTACAGAATGAACAGGGAAATACTTATACTGGTATTTGAAGGAACACTGACAAAATCCCATCACTAAACAGGTTAAAAAAAGTCATCAAGAAGTCAGCTACTTATATTGCTAGGAGCTTGTTTTCGAAACAAGAGCTGTAAACCACAAGCTGTGCAGAGCTCGAGAACCACATCTAAAGATGTGCTGTCCTTGTCTCCCAAGGATCAGCAAAGCGGCAGCCCCTCAGCAGCAGAGAGCACGTGATCCTTAGGCACACCGCAGTGCCATGCTGCTGCCTTAAGGTCCCCTGCAGCAACTCCCACCTCACAGTCGATTCAAGGCAGGTTCTGCCTATCAGGTGATCACAGGCCCCATCCAATTAAGTCTGACTAATGACATCTAGGGATCGTTATCTGGAAACCCTGCATCAGCAGGTTGTTTTTAGGTAGCGAAGGAAATTACTAAGAAAAATCTCTGAAGACCAAAGTTCCTGAACTGACAAATACTCCAGCTATATCAACAGAAACTGATCCACAGAGCATGTCTCATGCTATTTTGGGTAAGGGACTGCTCGCATGCTGTGCACCTGACCTGTGTATATTCTACAAATTGGAACTTGATAAATTCCACCTATCTGTGTCAATCCTCAGCTACGTGGCCACTGAAAATACCACTCCCCTGACAGCACCGCAACTTATTTACTAGTCCCCAGAATTCGTTACGAGCCCCAATAGTGGTTTCTCCATCAACTCTGCCCATTTTCATCTGGTAAACAGTGACGTTTCCCCTGCTTTACAACTGAAGCTACAAATACCATATTTCATTTCGTAACTTCTGGAACTTCATCAGAAATGTGTTTTATGCAGCAAGCACAAGCACCGGGAACAAACTGGGATTATGAACAGCTGTGAAGAACCAACAGAGGACTGAAGTAAATTAGGCATTGAAAGAATCATCTCCCTCTTCAAGAGGGAAAGATGCTTTGAATAGATTACAAAATACCACAAATTGGACACCAACACATCCTCTTTAAAAATACATTTCAAGAAAACAATTCAAACAGTATTCACAGTTTTGAGGTTTGTTCTTTTTTTGCTCATAGTTTATTGAATGAAATGAAACAAAACAAAACAGACAAATACAAGAAATGAGATCTATGTTCCTCCTGTCTCATCTCCAAGGCAGACCTTTAGAGTGAACAGCTAGGAGCTCCTCCAAGTACAAAGGCCAAGAGAGACCACAGTGCCACAATACCAGAGACTCTAAAAAGGGCAAGAATAATAAAATCCCATTAGGCTACTTGTATCAAGGGCTTAATTTTAGTCATATTAAGCCTTGAAATTCTTTTACAAACCACATTAGACCAGAAATTCACCCTTCATGAGCATCACTGTCACCACCTCAGAAGGAGAGTGCACTCTGAATCTGGAAATCTCTCCCACTATCAAGCTTTCAACTTGGCTGTAGCAAAAACACCCACCTCCATCCCACACCTGGGAGACTCTGTGTCCCTCTCATCAAGCTTATTAGAGGTGGCACTACACTGACCAAGATAACCACCTATTACGATAGCACATACATAGTTTTGTGCTACCCCTGGGGTAACATTCCCGGTTAACCTTCGATTTATGATTAAAGTCCAGTTGCCCAGAGCTGAAAGCTCCCAAGTAGCCACCCAGCAGTCATCAAGCAAACCTGCTTCTGAGCCCCTCGCTCCCCTGAGGGGCTGGGGCAGGAGAACAAATGCACGACAGGCTGCTGCTGTGACAGGGCCTTGGACTCTGAAAAGAATGCTTCCCCTGCTACCCATTCCTGTGCTTCCCGCAACTCACTGCAGCAGGCAGTTCACGCGCGGAGAGTGCCTCCAGTGGCGATAGACGGAAACCTGCAGGTGAGGGTGGTGCTTGTAATCCCGCAGGACAAGCCTGACGCTGCAATTCAAAGCACATGTCTTGAGCCGTGGCTTGCAGGCTGCTTACAGCATCCCACAGCTCGGGGCAGGAATCTCTATCTAAGAGTTGTCACAGCAGAGAGAAGGTGGGATGAAGACCTGGATCAGAGGAGCAAAGGACAAAAAATTAAGACTTTCTGATCACTTACTGCTTGTATTTATTGGAGAGCAGAATGAACTGGTTCTTTGAAAGCCGTCTGACATCAAAGCGACAAAGACCTTTAAACTCCTGGTAAATCTGTCTCTCATTCAGCCCTGGCCAGCCTTGGACATGAACAACCAAGGCAGGGGGACGGTGGCAGGGAGCATCTTCCCCGGAAAAATTCTGGAAAATATACAATATTAAGACATATCTGAATTCAGAAATATTACAGAAGCACTACTAATATAATCAGAAAATATGGAAAGCGTGACAAATAAATGACAGGTTGTGTAATACAGCTGTTGGTGTAAAATTATTTTTCTTTTGTCCCAAGATTCATCAGTTATAAAAGCAAACTTCTCCATGATCACCATGGAGAAACCACCAGAGAAACAGCAACATAAACTGAATAGTGCCATCTTATACAGAATAACAATACGAATACATTTCACAAAGCAGAAATTCAACTCATTTGCCGTTTCAAGAGGTCCATTGCGTCACTTGAATGATGACAATTTTCTGCCAAGGTGGGCCCCAGCACCAGTGGATTCTTTGCCTCTAATGAAGCCACCAACTAGGCTACTGACCTATGCACCCCACAGGTCACAGACCTGCAATTCATACGCACAGTGCTTGAAACGCCACCTCGTATGAAATTCACTTGGTTCACATGCTCAGCTAACACGGTGAGATACTGCAAGAAAGAAGGATCAGCCTCCGCTGCATCACTACATCAAAAAACAAAAAAACAAAACAGAACAAAGTTTTGTTTCTCCCCAGCGCTGCGCTGCTGCACAGTGTCAAGCTCTTCAACCAGTGACAAAATAGGTATTTTAGATCTCAGAATCTCCTACAGATGTCAAAAAGCTGCAAGCAAAAGGAAGGGTTTTGAACAGTTGCCTCTTACGAAGTTAACTGAAGGCACTGATTCACAGAGGTTTCAAAAATGGAAACTAATGGAAAATTATTTGACCCTTACCCAAGTGAACTGAACTTGAGAGACCTCATTCAAGGATAAAGAAGTCACAATGTCATTTCCCAACCTCTGAGCCATTGCATGGCCCCTGATTTCATTTTTAAAATGTCAGCTTTGACATAAAGCTACTACTTTCAGATTTATAAAATAAAAATCTAATTAGAACATGACATTTCCAGTAACACTTTCTTTTATCCAAAAAGAAGGACAGCCTGCAAAACAAAGAGCCAGAGCAAACCAATGACTGCTTTCCATAGGACCCATCTAAGTAAAACTATTTTCTGTAAACACTTACTCTGTGGATCTGCACAGCAGCAAATGAGCTGACATCAGAAGAACTGGAAGGAATAATGAGGTGGCATTAGAACAAAGCTAAAGAAACATACCTAAATAAATAGAAAGCAAAAATTCACTCAAGTGCAGCTAAGTTACTAAGAGCAACAGACTGTATATAAACAAATATTTCTTAGCATCAAATAGAGCTACAGAGCAGGAAAGGAACAGCCAAGTCCCAACACAATCTCTGAAGGAGTGTTTAAGACGCACTTTACCTGAACCACAGAGAAATGCATCATAGCCTGCCTCATGAGGAGATTCCTTCTCAGCTGTAAGTGTCCAACAAAATCAAAAAGTAGTAAACACATTCAGCATGCTCTGAAAACTGCTGCACTGCAGAATCCTAACACTCACAAGATCTACTGTTCTGGAGAGTTTTTTTCCCCCCCACCCTGAGTTGTTTCCTTCCTCACCTGAAAACTTTATACTCTGTAGAAAGTCTGTGCTTCTGCCATGCATTTTAAAACAGTATCAACAATAAGGCAGCAATTACATTAATGTCTGAAAAACTTGGCAAGATGCACATGAAAAAATTTTAACTTCTGTGAAGGTCTAAACCAAACTGTGTTGTGTACGTTATTAGTGGTATGGGAACTATTTCAAAACACAGGAGGCCCTGTGCTGCAGAGCTGCCAGAAGAAGCAGAAAACATCTGCCTCATAGCCCATATCATACCACATACTGGTCACAACCTCCTGCACACACAGCATCACTAACCCTGCGCACACACCAGACACCAAGCTCCTCTTACTTTCCAGGACCTCCTTGTCATTAGCTCCCACCACTTTCCCTCCTAGGACAGCTAGGGCTACTGACTCTTCACAGCCCCAAGTCAGGCTCAGCCCAACTTACTGCAAATGCTGTCTGTCCTCACAGCATGATGCAAACCTGCCCTGCATTACCCTCAGCAGGTACCAGGGACATGCAGAACATGGCTTGGGAGCCCAGGTTTTGGGTTGGACAAAAATGTGTATCAGCACCTCTGTGCAAATTCAGCAGACCCAGTGTCACTCACCCATACTTTGCTCATGGTCATCCACAGAGTAAAACAAACCTCTTTTATCTATCCAACCATGAAGATATGCTTAAGGACATACCGTATCTTGAGCAGTCACTTGCAAGAGCTATAACTGGCCACAGTGGATCTTTGGGATTTAGGCTGCTGCTGAAGACAAGTGGATATGTAACATTTTTGTCTTTCCTCAGCATATTACAGACAAGTTGCTGTTCTCTAGTGACCTGTAGCTTCATTTCAGAAAAAGTTACTGAAAAGTTTAAAAGGAACTTCGGGAGTATTCCATGAAAAGGCTAAAATGCTTACCTGAATAATATCTACCCATTTTCTTCCTGAAAACTAACTCCTAAATACTACTTCAGCCTCTTCCCTCACTCAAAACTTGTAACCAGCAAATCTGGTCTAATTGCATACATAAGAATGTGAGCAGAACTAAAACTCCAAGGAAAGGGGTTGACTAGATGGTTCTGTTTGAGTGGGAAACCCTAAAGGATAAACAGACACCCATGGAATGACTGAAATAAAAGAAAGATCAAACAAGCATAAAAGCTCTGAGAATCTGCAGTTTGAAACTGCTAAGAAACAAGCAAACAAAACCTCAGAATCCTGTTAGTGTTTTGATCAAATACTTATTTTGCATCTCCGTCTTGGGAGCAGGGGGTAAGGGGAAGCAGGCAAAATTTTGTTTTCCTTAGCAAAATTAACATAAAAAAACTTAGCCACAAAAGAAGTGTAAAATAGGAGAAGTCTTCTATCACATTGGACTAAGCTCATGAGATACAGCACCTACTCATGTGCTCCACTTGAACATTGTATTTAGTTACTGCTTTGGGCTCAGTGCACCCCTCTCTTCGGAGCAGGCATTTGAAGTTAGGACGTATTTGCACCAGGAACTGAAACTTACTCATTTCAGAACATGACACAAGCAACACAATTTTTAAGTTGCATGTACAGCTGTCTGCAAACCAAACTTGTGACCGATAAAGTAATGGTGATACAGTATCAGAAGTGACTTACAACAAATAATTTACTACACAATTACTTTATAAGAAAGAGGTATACATCTTTTGCTCTTAAATTTAGAAAGACAAGGAACCAATTGAAACCCATTTGGGAGGAGAGAAAGTACGAACATATGAAATGACTGACTTTGAAATATCTTTCCAAAGAAAACAGAGGGGTTGCTGAAGGCTATATTGCCCACCACTTACCTGCACAAAACTGCATACGCCTCCGAAAGACTAGATACTCGAGGAAGCAGATAATTCTAGAAAAGAAGAATGTGTGAGAAAACAAACTAAGACAGACCTCATTAACTCACTCAGTAACTAACCTCAACAAGAGCTCAGTTACTTGTACTGACAATTCATTAAATGAGATCTAAAACTAAAACGTCTCAGGACAACACTGAGAACTGGTTCCAATTCTGCAACCATGGGGCACTGAGAAAAAATATCCCCTCTTATGGGTGAAAAACAAGCTTTAACTCCAAGTAAAGAGACCTGTGCATCTCACCTTCTTCATAGATTTTGTTACAGTCTTGGTGTCTATGAGGACAGGAAACAGGTTGTGAATGTTCCTTTTAAACTCCTCATAGCTTTCTGAAAGCAAAGCATATGTGGAGAAAGGCATCATGAAACCAGGGAAAAGCCCATGGTATCATAAATTCATAGGAAACAGAGGTGAAGGCAGAAAACGATGCACTGCTCCAGCAGTTGGGACTCAGAAGAGCCAACTATCACTGCCACTTGTGGGTGTCTGGGGTGGCAAAAGGTCACTGTGCCTCCTGTTCCACCCCCACTGCAAAGGCAGCAGCCTGGGACAGCAGCTGTGTACAGCATTACCTGGAAGGGGCTTGTAGAACTTGTCATGAAGATGCATAAGGTCCATAAGCATGTTGTGTCCCACCAGGGGCTACGGGAAGAACACAAACATAACAGCCCACTGGAGCATATTTCTGAAGAGAGCTCAGAGAAAACCAACTTCAGGCAAGCCCAACAGCTGTAACCCTTTCCTCCAGCAAACAGATCCACACACTCTCACCCAGGAGTCATTCAGCCTGCAAGGCTCACAGGAGGGCTACTGCTTCCAGGAAATCAGACTTGTGGACTTTGAGGAGAGTATTTTTTTAGCAGCATTCTATTTTCAGTGGACCTAAGGAGCTAGGTGGATTCTCAGTCCAGCTGAACATTGGTAAAATGTTCCAGCCACCAGATTTATACACTCACTCACAAGGGCAGGGACAGTCTTTGCCCACACACCACCCACAGTCTTCTGAAGCCGAAATCCATTCAATAAGCTGCATATGGAACATAAGAATTTCCACACAAAGTCAGACAAATGGTCTACATAGTCCAACAAATGGGTCTGTCACATGCTGAAAAGCATAACTTGCCCAAAAGGCAAGAATCTGCTCAGTTTTCTTAGATGGTGACTCATATTGTGTAACACCAAGATTTTTAAGACTGCATTTAACACAGCAAATTAAAGAGACTTGAAAAATGAGAGCAGGGATAAGGCATTTTACCTTCTTGGCTTCAACGAGCATCTGGAAGAGGTTTGTGAAGCCCCGGGCAGACAAGAGAATGAGCTCCGTCTGACAGGGGTCACAGGAAGAGTTCTCCAGGAGCTGACGATGCTGTGGACTCACTTTTTTCACCATTACCTGGAAAGAACAGTCACTGGGTATTCAGCCTGCCATGTTAGTTTTATGTACATCGCTTACTGGGGTTCAGTAATGCTGAAGACAAGTTCAGCTTCAAGGCTGCGAAGGACTGAGAAACTGTGCATACCCTGGGACTTGGGACTGTCTCACTTCTATGTGGAAATCAGTGTTCCAGGGACCTGCTCTAAGGGTGTTTTATTAATGCTTCTCTTCTTAAGAGGAAAACCATTGGTAGGAACTACATGGTTTTTCTGGAGCACAAACGAACATAGTTCAATTTAACTTGGTATACCAATATGGTAAGTTCATTGCATCAAAAACTCTGTAACAAACAGCAATCACACAAACTGAGTCCCCAAAGGCAGCATTTCAGATGAGAAGGCTGAGTAAATCTGACACAGTTGACATTGGTTATCAGACCAAAATAGGACTAGTACAGATTTCTGTAAACTACTTCTAAGCAACTGACTGGTATCACACTCATGCCATGGTTTGAGAAGTCCACAGCCACACGTTTAACACAGAAAATACTGCACCAAATGCTAAACAGCAGTAGCAAATAGCAAAACAGTAGATCATGTAACAGAGAGCAAAAGTCTTCAAAGCAACTACATGGCAAAAGTCAGCAAAGGAAAACAAAAAAAAAAAAGACTAAACCTGTACATTGTTGTGGAGATATCGAAGGGAAAAATTTAGTAAAGACACAGAGAGGGTCCCTCCAGAAGTGCCCCATGAACAAGCATTCCAGTTCAATGTATTTTGTGGCTACTGAACAAATAGAAAACAGAGTTGCTCAGTTTTCTGTATACCTTTTCTGGGGATCCCACAATCAACATTCCCCAGAACACTGTCTTCTCCTCCTAGAACCTATCATTAAAAGTACAAGCCACACTTCAGAATCCCTGTAAGTCCTATCTGTCTAGATAGAAATCCTCTTTTCAAAGGTCCACATTTCCATCTCACCTTCTTGTTTCCAAGAGGTTCTGTCCAAACATTTTGGAGAGCCTGCCTCAGAACCAGCTGAACTTCAAGCACGTGATAGTCTGCAACAAAAACAAAAGGAAAAAGAAAAAGGTAGTAAAAGCTTCAGAGCTGCAGACAACCCTCTTAAGGAAAACACATTTTTCTAGACAGAAGGACTGACTAGATGTTTCTCCCTCCAGTGTATAGAAAACATTCTTGAACTGTGATCCTGGTACCTACCAAACAAAATGACAGAAAAAAACCCAAAACAACAAAGTAAAACAAAATCAACCAAAGCAAAACAAAAACCTAAAGAAACAAAAACTCACCAAAACAAACAAAAAATTCCACACAAAAAGCCTCCCCAAAAGTCACAGTGAAAATTTCAGGCAAATAAGCTTTTGTAAGGACACAGAAGAAAGGATAAGACTAATTGAAAAGGCAGAAAGGCTACTCCTCTGAAGAAAAGACACCCTGTGGTTTTGGAAGGTTTCAGAGCAACAGAACCAGAAACCAACCACACAAGAGAAGTACCAATGCATTTTCCCCCACAGCTGATAAGGAACTAACCCAGTTCTCTTCTGAGCAGCATTCAGAGAGACACCTTAATCTGTCTTACTGCTTAGTTAAATGTCTTGTCACAAGTGCTCACCATTGCCAGATTCTATTAAGTATCAGCATCATATGTACTACAGCTGATCAAGTAGATAAAAAAACAGCACCAGTCCCCACCCCTCATATTGCAAACTCTGCAAAAAAACATCAACAGACAAAGCCTTGAATACTCTCTGTCATTCCTCAGCTTTTCTGTATTTTATTCCCTGACACAGAGGATTAAGATTTGGGTTCTGTGAGCAAACCTACAAATTATTGCCTGCTAAAACTCCTTCAACTTCTTCAAAACAGCACAGAAATTCCTCAACTCTGCTATAGTGCCCTCAAAACCTAACACAGGTGGTAAGCAGCCCATTTATCCCCACTGGTATATGTATGTCTCCATGGTGCTCCTTGCTGCTCGACATGAGAGGGCACCTGAAAGGTGACCTGCCTTTCCCTACTCCCAGGGGAAGAAAATAAACAAAAAACAGATCCCCCAGTCTTAAAACAAGTCAAAGGTTATCCTGACTCAGAGCAACTACAAATTCTCCAGTTGCTCCTCTGAAGAAGCACAAAATGAAAGTCAATTACAACAAAGCATGCTCCAAGCACCCAGACATCTACTTTAGAAAGACCTACCACCCCAATGGAGCAGAAAAGCAGAGTCCAGAGATGAACTCCTGACAGGAACTGAGGTGTAAACTTGGGTAAAGTGTTGTAAGGGCAGGATGGTCACTGGTACTTTCCCTCTCAAGAGAGCAGTTTAAGAGAATGGGCAGCAAAGGACAGTAGCACCTGCAGAGCTTCAGGAGAAGTGAAGCCACTCAGAGCCCACAGGAGCCTAAGGGAGGCTCTCTGTTTCATACCACTCAGATCCTGCAGAATCATAGTCTCCTCTTCCTCTGCTACAGCTATCCAACAGGTCACTTCATCAATAACTTTCCTCAGCACATCCCTGTTCGCAGCACTGGTGCTGGATGAGGGGGAAAGAGGCAGTGTGAGAAATGCTCTTTACAGGTGAAGCCTTGTGCCTTGCTGTGGGAATGCAAAAGCATCATTTCCCAACATTCACCCAATTCTCCACATCGTATCCTGCGATCTCAGTTTTGGTTCAGACAGACCACAGCATGCTGGAACAGCTGGCACCAAGGCGTTCAGACCAACAGGCTTCAGTATTTCTACAAAACGTGACCTGAATGAAGCTGAGCTGTCAACACAGTCAGTACTGAGGAGCCACCTCTCTGAATAGTGCTCACCTGTGGAATGTCCAGCTACCTGCTAAGAGATGCTGCCTAAGGATCTTCTCCTGTACCTCATTCATGTATGGGATTCCATCTTTGAGGAACTGAGGGGAGGAGAAAAATGCCAGGTTGGTTATGTTCACTTGGATTTTCTTGCAGTACTTTAGAGAATTAGCAGGTTAGCCAGGGCAAACAAACCGTAGGCAATCCAACATGTATGGAGGAAAGAAAAGGATTTTTGTCAATTGGAATAATTTTTTTTTGCTCTGCTTCTACCTGTCCTTTAATAAGATACTTTCAAGTGTCAAGATACCAGATGCTTCCTGTCCAAAACTGCAACCTAGTACTCTTATGGGATGACACAGTCTGAATTTTATGGGAAATGTGGCAATACATAAGACGCAGGTAAACTGATAATTCCCCATCTTCATGGCTAGTAAAGACACCCATGGGGGTCTGTTTAGTAACTTGTCAGCTCACCACAGACAGGTGGGGTTTTGGAGTTTTTGTTTGTTTATTTTTTGAGGCAGAAAAATCTGTCTTAAGCTGACAAAGATGTGGTTATTGCCTCTACACTGGTTCAGAAAAAACAGCATTCACTATCCCTGTTGATAACGAACTGCATGATGCATTCAGCAAGATGCTATTTACCCCAGAAACACACTGTTTAGGGATACTAATCCTGATTTCTTTTGTAATGGCACAGATTTCCTATCTTCTGGATTTTTGGCAGAGAGATTACATACCTTATTATAGTCAAAGCCATAATGAGACAGGAACTGAATGCTAGATGCAGAGAGGGTGAATTCGACATCCCTAACTCCCAGCATTGAGGGAAAGAGAAAAAAGTTGTATGAATGCACCACATACCTAAAATGAAAAGAAAAATATCTCTCAAAGATAATTAAATAACTCCCCCCAAGGGAACGATGTATAAAATCTCAACTGCACTGTCTTCATTATAACAGAAAACTGCTTTTCTACTTACTTGTTTGAATTTTCTTTTGAGAATATTGCCAGCCCTGCAAGAAAGAAACCTCCGTTGAGATGGCGAAGTTTAGCTGGATGCCTACAGATAGTGTGAAATTAGATAAGGGATGTAGGGAAGCCCTCATGAAGTACATGTTTTCCACTCACTAATGTCACAGCGCAAATCTTAACAGCAACTGCCAGGCCACTCCTCAGCTCCCTGAGAGCTGAACAAGGATGAGCTTTTACTGCTAAGTGGGAAAAGGAGTAAAGTCTGGCTAAATACTAAAGACTGAGCAGTGGGTAAGAGGCGAGCTGGTGATCAAAGTCTCTAACTATGCATGCACAGATCGGCCTGTGGATCCAACTACACTACAAAAATGTTTGGAAGAAGCTGGGCACCAGGGAGTACTGAAGCATGGGTTTAACTTCTCAGGTTTTGTTTTTTTTCTGTTAATCCCTAAAAGGCACACTAAGATCTTACATACCCTAAGGCTTTGAAAATGATTTTGTAGCTTTCTTCTTAATTTCTTATTAGTTCTTATCTGTCAATACCCTCCCCCATAGGCCCATTCTCATGTTGATTTTTTTGTTATTTTAGCCTTCATTTTCTTCTGATAGTCCCCTTACTCACACACTATATCAAATGACATGGCTTTGAAAAGGAGCTGCCATTATATGCTTCTTGCTTGCATCCTCTGCTTTAAAAGCCTTGTTTTTTTAACTATAACCTTTAATCAACTTTAGACTAGTAAAAAGTATACAGCCCACCTGACATTACATTATTTAAAATATTAAAAAGTCGATAGTATTAAACATCAGACAGGAGGGAAAAAAATCCCAAACAAATGTCTCTGTAACAAGTATATTAAGGCCAGAGCCACCTGCAGGACCCACCTGTTGGCAAAAGGCAGCTTATCTGTAAGACCTCAGGAGATCACTTCCTGTGTCAGAGCAGCACTTACCAAGCTGAGTAACAGTGAAGCGCTGAACACTCTGCCTGGTCTTCAGATACCGCTCCACAGGGGAATCAAACAGGCTAGGAACAAAACCAGAATTGGGGAAAGGAGAGCGGACACGTTACACACAGGTTGCTCTCTCACAGAGCTAGAGCAACAAGTCTCCCTCAGGTTTCAAGTCCAAAAGCTTTACCTGGGCTCGCTGCTTTGTAGGGAAGTTGAATACAAGCCAGTAAGCTCCATATCAAGGGCTGTTGAGGTGGAAACAACACAAGAGAATTTGAAATTTGAGGCACGTACTTCACCAGCACCAAGATGGGGCTCTCTCAAACACTTCTCTTCACCGTAACCTCTCTCAAACCCACAGGCAGCAGCCTCAAGAGAAAAGGCAACCAAGTGCTGTGGAACTGAAATCTCCAGCTCCCTGATCCCTGTGGCAGGATGAGGCGACGAGGCATGGCCACACACACGACGCCCAGGAGGGGCCGGCCTCCTCCTCTGCAGTGTGTGTGTCCCCCAACTCCATAACCTCTGGAACGTCCGGCCCTCCAAGCCGAGGCCAGCACTTCAGCGACGGCTCCCTTCCCAACCCCTGCTACCAGTTTTAAGCCCTGAGCCTCGGCGCCCGCTGTTTCTTCGCACAGCAGCGCCATTATCCGCTACAATACACCTCAGTGCCCGCGCCCCTACACCGGACAAGGTTAAGCCGCGCCCCTCCGCGGGCGAGCGGCGGCCGAGGGCACGGCTCGGGGCCGACGGCACGGTTCAGAGCGGGCGGGCTGGAGGGGCTCACCCACGAAGGCGGCGCGGCGAATGCGGCGCCTGAGGCGCGGCAGGAGCTGGGCGAAGGCCTCCGCGCCCACCTCCATCGCCGGGCTCCCCGCGGCACAGGCCCAGCGCGCCTGCGTGCCCGGCCCTGCCCCACCCGGCAGGGGCCATCCGCAGCAATTAACGGGAAAGGCCGGACCGCGGGAGGTTCGAGGGTAATCCGAGCGGCGGGAACAAAGGACGGGGAGTGTTTTTTAAGAACCATGTCAGTTGAACGCTGAGAATTTAGTACAGATGGCAGAATCGAGCCGGGCTCACGCCGCTCGCTGCTAAACCCCGGCAACACAGCCGTGGCGTTCCTTTCTCCTCTCCCAGAGCCTGCAAACACATAGCAGCAGCCCCAGGACGCAGGTATAGGAGTTGCACTGACCAAGCCTGGCCTCTCTGAACCAGGTGCTGCTTGTCAGAGGGGTTCACACACTTACTGTGGGGGTTACACACCCTGAACACACTCAGTGCCGATCACCTGCCAGAGGCACTGACTGCATCAGTCTGTGGACAAGCAGCAGGCAGCCACAGGAGACAATCGGGCTTCTTACTCCCTACAAGTGGCATTTGTGCAGCTTTTCTCCCATGCCTATGAGGTTAAGCAGCTAGAATGTCAGGGTTGCAGGAAACCTACAAGGATGAGTTAGGGGAATTCCATCATTTTTACCAAGATTAGTACATACACTTTATTACAGTTCTCAACATTCACATAATGATTACGTTTTGCTAAATTAGACTGGTTGCATACAGGGATCAAATATTAAAGCATTTCTAGAGTTCAGCTTAGAACAAACAAAATCAAATATGAAAAATAAAGTATACTTTAAAGTTGTTAAATTATGAAGTAAATTCTGTCAGCCTATCAGGCTGAACTATGAGAAGTTTATTCTAGCCTTAAAGGTGTTGATCATTTTAGAATCAAGAATATGACACAGTTTTGTCCATTTAAAAGTATTTTATTATAAGATGACACATTCCAATTTTTTCCAGCTCTGGTCCTTCACTGTGCTAGTACACACACTTAAAGAAGTGATTGTTTTTCCTTAAAAAGTCTTCCTAGAAGTCTCCATTTTACCGATAGATTCTTCGTGGCTCGCGCAGAACAACACCACCCTCCTCCATTGCTTTTTCGAATTCCTGAATCTTGTTTAAAAGACAGAGACACGAACAAATACCAAGAAAAGCCATTAGTACTGAAATATCTGAGAACATGATAGGTGGAGGGCAGAGGTTAACAGCCTCATGGAAGCATACTACCAGGAACTGCAGCTTGTCAGTGCTGCCTTTTTGAGTGTTGCAAGGAGGGACTGTCAAACGACATGAAGAAAATTAACAGTGAAAGGATGTAAAATTAATGCCTAAAAAGGAAAAAAGAGCCAAAGGAATAAGGAGATGGGTACTTGCCGAGTCACAACGATATTCCCAGGGGATAATGGCTTTAAAGTTCACAAAGTTGATTCCTGCTTCCAAACAGCGCTGTGCCATTACACGGCCAAGGTTTTTGCATGCGGCTACTCCCTTGGGACTGTATAAGTGTCTTTTTATGGCCCACTCTCGGGTGGAGGCAGATACCACAACATCCCCATTGGGGCGCTCAACGAAGGCTTCTACATAATGCTGTGTCCGCTCAAGCCGCAATCTGAGTGCAGGAAAGAAGTAACACGGGATTACAATGCCTTTTCCTGCCTCTTCCAGAGAACACATTCATATGCTTAAATGACTTCCTTTGTGAAATAAAACTGAATGTACTAGCATGATATTATATTACATTACATATTATTAGGACAGAAATAGGACTCATATTACTAGTTGAGAAGAGTGAAATTCCAAGAGCAACTTTTCATCAGTGACTCAGATCCTATGTTGCCTCATACCAGCAAGCACTCCAAACCAAGCGCTGTACACCCGCACACTGTGCAACAGGTACATATGAGTTAGATGAGAGGAACTGCTCCAGCAGAAATGGAGCTTTATGGCAGCTGTACAGCCTCTTAGAGGCTTGTGCAGCCACAGCAGGTAACAACTTGTTGAGATCTGCAAGTGGTCAGAGAGTACCTCATAAATCTGTACACATAACTACAGAGTACTTATTAAGAGCAGCTATCTCTGAGACAATAACCAGATTTCATGGTGTGAACAAACTGAATGTGGATCTCTCCTCAAGAAAAAAATAATAATTTTGAAACACTAGATTAAAATGAATTTATTTTTCTGGAGGACAAGCAAATGAAAAACCAACCAACCCAAACAAGCAACCAAACCCCCTCCACCCCAAAACCCCACAAACAAAGAAAAAAACCCAGACAATTATGTTGTCTCAAATGAAACAATGAAGCTGGTCAGCACAGGACTAAGAGAATCCTGAGTTAAAAAGCAGTTGCTTAGGCAGTATTATTGCTGCCTTAATAAGAAATGGAAAGATTTTCACTGCATATGCTGACCTTCATGTGATGCTAGTCTGCTGTTTTCTTAACACAGAAGATACCTGCTCATTAATAAACACTAGCATGACAACTGATGCAGCAACCCAAAAAACACATTTTAAATAGTTTCCACCCAGTGGGTTTCTGGGGTTTGTTTTGGTTTTTTGGTTTTTTGGTTTTTTTTTTTTGTTTTGTTTTTTTTGGTTTTTTTTGGTTTTTTTTTGGAGTCTTCATTGCTGCTGGTGACTTTCTGACTCACCTATGCCAGAACTCACGCTTTGGCCATGTTGTCTTCCAGCCACGCTCCTTCCTAGCCAGGGCCAACTGCTCCAAGTTCCGAGGATTTCTGTTAGTGAAGTCTGGGGCAACAACCTCATTTTCGCTTGTGTCCACTTCGGTCTCAGTTTTGAGATGGGCTGTAGTTGATGCAAAACGAAAACCTTCAGGGGAGAGCAGGGAAAAATATCACACAGATTAAAAAAAAAAATGTAGTGCAAACAGTAGAATGAATACAGTACAGAATGATACAGCTTGTAAAAGTCAGCAAGGCAAAATCAGCTTTTTTTTTTCCACACACTTAACACATGGATAACAAGACCTCAGGCTGTTTCTTCAATTTATGAGGTGAACTGCTAGTTATATAAACGCTGTTTCAAAACTCGTACATAAAACATAAACTCACACGTGACTAGGAGATCCCTAGGACCAAGGCTTTACAAAATACCGAAAACGAATTGCACAAGGAACCAATGACACCGCTACCAAATAACAAGGTCTAATCTTTCATTCCTTGGCACAGCAGCCCCGCCAGGACGCCCCGGGAACGCTCCCCCGCCGAGAGCCGCCGGCACGGCGACCCGTGAGCTTACCCGCTGCCCGGAGCCGGCCGGCCGCCAGCAGCAGTCGGCTGTGCCTGCTCAGCGCCATGGGGAGCCGGTGGCCCCACAGCCCCGGGCGGCGTCACCTCCGCTCCCTCCGCTCAGGGACAGCCGGGCGCCGCCATGCGCGCGGGGCGGCACTTCCCGCGGAAGCGGCCGCGGGAATTCCGCCCGGCGCGGGCGGGGTCAGGCGGAACCGCCGAGCCCAGGCTGAGCGCCGCTTCCAGTGCGAAATCCCCCAAGGAACTGTGCTCTGGTGTCAGTCAGGTCTCACAGAACAGGGCAGAAAACAGTTCCCCGACTCGAGGGATCATCTTTTAACTCTTCTCCGTGGGAAGAGGGCTTGGGGGAGATACCGAGGTTGCACAGGCCGTCTCTTGCGACGGGTGTAAGAAAGCGGGAGCTGGGGGCATGGCAACGGGGAGGGGGACGGCACACACTCCCAGCGGCTGCGAGAACAGCGGGGCGGAGAGGCCCGAGCTGCTGCAAGAGGTCCCTGGCGCCGCTCACGGTGACGCGGTGCCGCTCTGCCCGGCGGGGGGCGGGTCTGTCGCCGCCCAACGGCACAGGGGGGCCGGCCTCAGCTCCTGCAGCCTGGCTCCGCTTGCGGGCAGTATATGGGAATAGTGGTAGTATAATGGGAATAGCTACAACTCAAGAGACCTTCGCTTCGAACAATGCAACTGTTTCTTTTGCTTTAGAGGAGCAATGGCAGCTTTCTAGAAGAAATAACATTGAACTAAAGGTGCCATTATCAGTCGTGAATTAAGGTAATTCTAAGTGTTCTGCCTAAAACGGTCACCAGAGCTGCAAAGCTCTCAGGATCATCCAGAAGCAGGTCTTCAGCTTCTTCCTTTGTCTTTTATCTATTCAGAATCTGATACCGATCTCGGAAGTTGTAGCATTCCCCCCGGACTTGGGGTACAATCCTAGGCGATGGGGAACGTGTTTGAGAACCACAGTTAAAGACACTCATCCCGAGGACGGTCCCCAGTCCCAAAGGCAGCCTATTTCC
This sequence comes from Cephalopterus ornatus, assembly GCA_013396775.1. NCBI lineage: Eukaryota > Metazoa > Chordata > Aves > Passeriformes > Cotingidae > Cephalopterus > Cephalopterus ornatus. The sequence continues at coordinate 209,792 of VZRE01009061.1, forward strand.
CGGTGCTGGTCGGCACTGATCGCCCGCTATCGCTGCCCGCCCACTCCGCGCCCATTCTTTGCCCCGGGACCACCGGAGACCTGCGGGACCCCGCGCGCCTGCGCGCGCAAGCCCCCAACACCTTCTAGAAGCTCCTGGAAGCGCCCCCGCCCCCCGTCGCGCGCAGGCTTTGTTCAGGCGCCCCCGCCAATCGCGGCTCGAGGCTGGGCGGTGCCGCGCCCCAGGATTGGTCAGGCTGGGGTTGTCCCCGCCCCCCGCGCGCGCGGAGGCTCGGCCCCTTTCCCGCCGCCCTCTCGAGGGGGGAGCGGGGGGTGTGTTCCCAGCGTGCCTCGCGCCGCTCCGGCTATCGCGCCACTCAGCGCCCTGCCTTCCCTGTGCTTGTGGTGCCGCGGCCGGGCGGGAACATGTCGGCGATGGAGGGGCCCCTGGCCGTGTTCGGCGAGCGCACTAGCGGCGATACGGTCCGCACGCAGAACGGTAACGGCGGGGCGCCCCGGCGGGAACCGACGGGGTGGGGGGGAGAGGAAGGGAGGGGCATGAGGGAGTGAACATGGCGCGGACATGGTCACTGCCGCCATGTGCTCGCCCGGGGACGGCCGCGCCCTCCCGCCAGATTCTCTGCGCCCTGGGCCGCTGATGCCTGCGGGGAGGGAAGGAAGGCGGGGGGAGGCACTGCTCCTTCCCTGCGGGCGGACAGGGGGGGACGCGCAATCTCGCGCCGCTCCCAGGCGTTCGAGTGGCGGGGGGATCCCGCGTCCCGCGCCCTCCTCCCCTTCATAGCTGCAGACACCGGGGCCGGGGCGGCTGCTGGGCGGAGGTCGCTCGGTTCCGTCCCGACTGCGCAGGGCGAGAGCCGGCAAGGCCTGCGGGCTGGTCGAGGAGCCTGGCTGCTAACCAGCCCAGGGCAATAACCTGCTTCTGGAAGTAGGGACCGTCCTCGGGATGAGTGTCTGTAACTGTGGTTCTCAAAGACGTTCCCCGTCGCCTAGGATTGTACCCCAAGTCCGGGGGGAATGCAGCAAATTCCGAGACCGTTCTTTGAATAGATGAAATACAAAGGAAGAAACTGAAGACCTGCTTCCGGATGATCCTGAGAGCCTTGCAGCTCTGGTGACGCTTTAGGCAGAACACTTAGAGTTACCTTAATTCACGACTGAGATTACACTTGATAATGGCACCTTTAGTTCAATGTTATTTCTTCTAGAAAGCTGCCAGTACTCTAAAGCAAAAGCAACAGTTGCATTGTTCAGAGCTAGGGTCTGAGTTGTAACTATTCCCATTATACTACCACTTTTTCATATTCTAGATTAAGTGGCTATGCTTGTGGGATAGAGAAAAACTTGCCACGGTCTGAAGGAAAAGGTTGATTGTATCTTTTTCCTATATGAAGTTGGCAGAACAACCTTTGAATAAGCCCATATTTTAGCTTTACGTTACTTTGACTTAAAGGTCACTTGTTTTTTCGGTAACTTAGGTGCAGAGTAAGTGCTTAGTTTCAGTCACGAGCAAAAAGATGTTTTACTGATTGATATATGGTGATACCATGGATCTCTGGGTAGAACTGAGGAATAAATGAGAGTGAAGTCTCATGGCATGACTCGCTGCAGTCAAAAGCACCAGTACTCTGCTTGTCTGACCTGAGTCCTGTCCTCCATATTACCCAGCCAGCAGAAAAAGGATTCTTTTTCTATCAGTCAGTTTTGCCAGGTTAGTTAGCTAAAACAGCTTGGAGGGAAGAGTAAGATTTGGCAGAGATTGTATATTTTTTAGTACCAGTAAGCCTAGCAAAGCTTCAGGCTGAAACGTACTCCTGAACTAGATCACTTTACTTCTAGTTTCTGAATAATGCGTTCTTGGAAACCTGAGACTCACCCTAAAGTTGAAAGATAAAACTTTATAGTTTCTTTTTTAATTTCATTTATTCAGTTACTGCTGCATCTGCTATTGCCAATATTGTGAAGAGTTCTCTTGGGCCAGTTGGTCTGGATAAGATGCTGGTGGATGATATAGGGGTAAGTAAACTTCCTTTAAGAAGTGTCAGAAGGACTTGTATTGCTGTGTAAAAATGCTTCCACTTAGTGTGTGCTTCATAGGCCTAATGTGCATTTGCATTTTTTATCCATGGTTCTGAGGTGGGAATAGGAGAACTGTGGTAAAATTGACTATCAGGTAATGTGTGCTTCATCATTTTAGTTTCATCTGTTATAGTTTATGTGGTACAGTTGTCTCTTTTCTGTATGTAAGTTCTTGTCACCAATTTAAATATATCATCAGATTCCAAGAAGTGAGTATCACCATTTAAGTCAGGCTCTGGTCTCCATATCAGGAGAAATAACAAAAAAAAAAAACCAATTAAAATAATCCCATAACAATTTTAAGGCACTATTTTTTATTTTAAAATATTTCAGGCAACTGAAGAATGTTTGTCATTTTCCAGGCTGTTGTAATAAAACTGTGTATTAGAGGGTAGTCATTGCACAGCTACTACTAAGGTACATGCAAAATGTTTGATGAGATTCTGTAACATAAAGGCTTTGCTGATAAAAAGAAAGTGCAGATTCTACGTTGGTAGCATGTCTGTTGTTGGAGTGGGACTTCTGGTTAAAAAGAAGCAGGAAATTTTTGGTATAAATAGTTATTTTATGGACATTTGCGAAGAATAATTAACTTCTTTTTGTATGAATGGTAAGAAACACAACAGTAAAAATGTAATAGAAATTCACGTAACACTTCATTTCTGAAAATTAGGACGTGACCATTACTAATGATGGTGCAACCATTCTGAAACTACTAGAAGTGGAACATCCTGCTGCAAAAGTTCTTTGTGAGCTGGCAGACCTGCAAGACAAAGAAGTTGGTGATGGGACCACCTCAGTGGTACGTAGAAAGTTTTACAGTCAGATACATCAAAAGTGTATGTTTTATTATTACCACAGTGCGGCTTTTCATTTATGTGTTATCTCGATGCAGTGTCGATTAATGACATAGAATTAAGAACGTTGGGGTTGACTGTAAGCAGTTTTTTAAACTAGGTTGCAGAATAAAAAAAACAGAGTTTGCATTTTTCTAGAGGTGCTGGTTTCCATATGCAACTGGTGCTCTGGAAGGGAATTTGCTTGCTTCAGTTCCACTATTTATTTTTATTTTCTTAAGGTTGAGGATAGATGCTCAATTAAGGTTTTTAATCTTTAACAACCGTGAGAAGTTAAAGTGTTAGGACCAACAAGGATGCTGAGTGTTAAAAACTTGCCTGGGCCTTTAGACAGCTTGGTGGGGGATGTAATCAGGTGGCTTACACCTGATGTCAGAAACTATTCATAGTTCTAGGTTGCAACAGATAGTTATTTTGCTTATATGGAATGTATTTAATGTTGTATTTCAAACAGGTAATTATTGCTGCAGAACTTCTCAAAAATGCAGATGAGCTGGTGAAACAGAAAATTCATCCTACCTCCATTATTGGTGGATACCGACTTGCTTGCAAGTAAGAAACTAATACAGTTGAATTTCTTTGTTTGTGACTGTATTAATACAGACTTTTTGGTGCCAAGTGAATATGGTGCTTTGTTGGGAGGGATGTTGGGGGTTTTGTTGGTTTGGTTTGGGGTTTTTTACTTGTATTTCTGCAGTCTCATTACTGTCCTAGGAGATGAATTGATTTCATCTCTTTGTTCTTTGAGGTGATATTTAAAAGGGCTGAAACCACATATGTATGTTTTTTGTCGTTTTGTTGGGGTAATTCTTTACCAGTATTTGTCTTTATTCTACAGGGAAGCTGTACGCTACATCAATGAAAATCTTGTTATTAACACAGATGAATTAGGCAGGGAGTGCCTAATTAATGCTGCTAAAACATCAATGTCCTCAAAAATTATAGGAGTGTATCCTTTAACTTGATCAAGTGAGTTAAGTGTGAGGGGTTCATTGGAGAGCTTGAGGAGCTAGGCTAGCTTTCTTTACAGCAGTTTATATGAACAGGGTATAATATTTAAGCTGTGGTTTCTGTAAAAGGGAGCGTGAAAAATGTTTCACAGATAATATTACATGGCATGGGAAAACATGTTCAGACTCTTCCAATTTATTTAAATCTGTATTGGCACTGGTAATAGCTTTAACAGCATATTGCGTCCTAACATTTGCATTGCTTGTTAGTGAGACTGCATAAAGAGCTGTGTGAATGGAAGAATGTGTTGCAGAAGTACCTGGCAATGAATCTAGAAGAAAGAAACTTGCATTTCGTTCCATAGTCACATTAAAACCAGCATTTTTAGCTTTTGTGCAGGCTGAGCGTAGCATAGGTTGTTTTCGTTAAGAAGAAAAGGTGCAGACATAACACTGGCCTGTCGTAGTTTACTTATCAGTCTTTCAGTTTTTATAATTACTCATTCCTTTAAGGCAATAGAAAAGAGAGCTAGCACTTTGATGCCTTTCTGAAGTTGTTTTTTGAAAACTTAATTTGGGCACTGTTAGTTACTTGTTTGGTTTGGTTTTATTTCTTAAGCGTAATACTAATTTTCTTACTCAGTCTTAACCTTAACAGCATTTTAGTGATAGTGATTTCTTTGCTAATATGGTGGTGGATGCTGCCCTAGCAGTTAAATACACAGACCAGAAGGGTCAGGCTCGGTATCCAATCAACTCGGTTAATGTCTTGAAGGCCCATGGCCGCAGCCAAAAAGAAAGCATTCTTGTGAACGGTTATGCTCTGAACTGCGTGGTGGGCTCACAGGGTAAGAACGTGCTCTGTTTCATAAATCTTCTGTGTGAACTCAGTCCTCTTAGTCTTTCTGTGTGGCTGTTCTTACTGACTGCATTAGTCACAAATCAGTTCCAGAACAATTAACCAAGAAGACAAAATACTGCACTTCACCAGTGGTTTTTAAACTAGAGTCTGCCAGCTATCCCTGATCCGCAAAGTGTTGATACACAGCTGTAGTTTCCCTAGCTCAATGTCAGCATGGTAGCACTGTGGTCTGGTGGAACTTTTAACATCTCCCTTGAGAAGAGCCAGTGCCAGGTTTGTGGGGAACTGTTATATTTAGCAGAACTGCAGTGAGGTGACTTAGGGGATGAAAGACCAATAGGTTAGATTTTCATGGTGGTTCGCAGTTTGGGGACAGGGTATGTAAAAAGGTAACAGGCTACAGGAACATCTTTATTAACATTTTTCTGCACTATGTAAGAACTGGAGGTGGAGAAGCAAACACTAGAAATCTAAAATGTAAAAATAACATTAGTTTTAATCTCTAATGCTGACTTGATGTTCTGTTAACTTGATTTGACAAAAACTCTTTTTCTGTCTTGTTTTTCCTTACCAGGTATGACCAAGAGAATAGTTAATGCAAAGATTGCATGCCTTGACTTCAGCCTGCAGAAAGCAAAAATGAAGCTTGGTGTTCAGGTTGTTATCTCAGACCCTGAGAAGCTGGACCAGATAAGGCAGAGGTGTGCGGAAGCTTGAGTAACTGAGACAGTGGGGTTTCACAGGCTTGGTTTGGTCTCTCTAGTTGAGGTGGCTCAATGTAATTTTGTCTGAGTGTAATAGGTAAAAATATTTTGAATGTTTACATTTCCCGACAATACGAAATACTAATGGTAGAAGTTTCTGCTTCTGGAGGCAGAACTAGTTTTAAGTCAGCTTTTGAGAAATCCAGGTATGTTTGTGCAGTAGTCCATTCTTGCAGAGTTCTGCATTAAGGTTCCAGGAAATGGGTTGACAAGTTGATGGTAGATTTTTAAATACATTTTTGTAACTTTATCTTTGTAGAGAGTCAGATATTACCAAAGAAAGGATCCAGAAGATTTTGGCCACTGGTGCCAATGTTATTCTCACCACTGGAGGTATTGATGATATGTGTCTGAAATACTTTGTTGATGCTGGGGCTATGGCAGTACGAAGAGTTGTAAAAAAGGACCTTAAGCGCATTGCTAAGGCATCTGGAGGTATGTGTATATAAAATGACTTACTTTAAAAATTTATTCTTTAAAGTAAAAGATGTTGTTGGCATATTAGTTACTAATTTCAAAAATACGGCTTCTTAACATGCAAGGTCAGAATAAGTAAAGCTGAGCCACTTGTTTTTAACTTTACTGTTGCTTTGAAGTGACACCTGTCAAAGTAGATGACTACTGTAATGGTTGATTGCTGAAGATTTACAGTGGGGGAAGAAAATAACTGCCTTGCACTGTGCAGACTGGCCTCTTGTGGAAGTGGGAGCCATAATGTCTATTTATTTAGAAGTCTTCTATTATGCATGCATTCATAAGCCTCTGTTTAGACAGTTAAGTATGTTGTTTAGATAGTTCAAGACAAATGACGAACTCCTAAATCTCTAAATACATAGTTAAAAAAAAAATCTGGTCCTATACAATTTTTTATCTGTCAGTGCTAAAATTTGGCAGAAAACATTTTCATTGTGGTAAGGCACGGGAGCTTGTACTAACTGTGGAAAAGTAAGTGCTGTAAAAGGTGAGCAAAAGGAGCAGTATTAGTTAGAAACTGTGGAATATTAAATTGCTGCCTGAGAATTAGAAGTGCTGTTTAAGAAAAACCTACTTACGCAGCTTTTATTTCTGTGTTCAATTTCTGTTTTTCTGTATGTCTGTTGTGGTAAGTTGGCAGAGGATAACGTGCTGCAAATGAATGCTAACTTCACTTTTTTTGTTTGTTAAAGCAACCATATGTTCAACCCTTGCAAACCTTGAAGGTGAGGAGAGTTTTGAGGCATTAATGCTCGGACAGGCAGAAGAGGTGATTCAAGAAAGAATCTGTGATGATGAGCTGATTTTAATCAAGAAGTAAGGATCCTTTTTAAAATGCTCAGTTTTTTGTATATTTTCAGAGTTTGAGATAAAATCCCACTTACTTATTTCCATGCTGTCTCAGTGATCTGAGTAGTTACGTGCATGGTAAAGAGTATACAAATCCAGTGCAAATTAGAGGTGCAAGTATCAGTTTTTAAATCTCTTTGCTGGGGCTGATCAACAGTTCCAATGTACGAGACTATCAGGTTGGTAGACAGATTTACTTAAGTTTTTGTTTCTAAACTGACTTTCCTTTACAGACAGTAAAGGGCAATAGATACCATCTGAGTAATTTCGTATGAATAAAGAGGTGCAAGCTAAGTCTTTCCATTTGTAGTGGAAGACAGTGTTCAGTTATGCTGGTTTCACTGCTCTGTGGTACCTCGTTAGTTCATTTAACTAACACTGCTTGTTAGTCCATTTCACAAGAGCACACCTTGGAAATTAACTTTTCCACTGCTTCGATATCCATCTCAAGTGTTCAACTTCCTGTAGTCTCATTTGTGTGTGAATGAAATGCTCTGACTGCGGCACTTGTGGGACAGCTACATGATGACTGCCTATACAGTAATGTTGGCAGTCATTAGCTTACTTCATGGGTGTGCAAAAGAGATCTTTCTTAGTATCTCGGTATACTTTCCCCTATTTGATGGGAAAATACCTTGTCATCATACTTTGACAGGTAGCTTTCTTTAAAAGACTAAAACTCAAACTAGGTTCTTGCATATTAGAAATCAAAATACTGACTTTCTAAGTTACACAGTACATATCCTGCAAGGGTGCATAACAATGTTAAAAATTTATTTTAAATGTTGAAAGAATGAGGCTCAACTGAACTTGGCTTTAGAAGAAATATTTTTAGCAAGAAGAGTTTTATATTCTGTTCAACACAGCTGACTTCTGGTTCCTTTTTTTTTCCTAGCACAAAGGCTCGTACTTCAGCATCAATTATCTTACGAGGAGCTAATGACTTCATGTGTGATGAAATGGAGCGATCTATACATGATGCTCTCTGTGTTGTCAAAAGGGTTTTGGAATCCAAGTCTGTTGTCCCAGGTGGTGGTGCTGTAGAGGCAGCACTTTCAATATATCTTGAAAATTATGCAACTAGCATGGTAAGTCTTGGACAAAGCAGCAACAGTGTATGCGTGTTAGACTGGGACAATGAATTTTGAAGCTTTTATTTTCATCTAGAAACCGTTTCAGTGGGTCACAGAAGATGCTTCTTTAAAAGAGGGGATACAAGTTATTCTTTCTCTGATAATTAGACTTCATGGTTCTTTGACTGAAACACGTTTTGCATGTGAAAACCCCTACCTATTATTGATGTTCTTGATCATGGCTGTATGTTTTCCTCTCTTGTTGCAGCCAATTGGTTTAAAAACTTTTTTCTTCTTTCTAGGGGTCACGTGAACAACTTGCAATAGCAGAATTTGCAAGATCCCTCTTAGTAATTCCAAATACACTGGCAGTCAATGCCGCTCAGGATGCGACAGATCTTGTTGCAAAGCTGAGAGCATTCCACAACGAGGCTCAAGTTAACCCAGAGCGCAAAAATCTGAAATGGCAAGTATCTGTCTGTTAGACGGCTAGTAAAAGTGATGTGGGTTGGTGATTTAAAAGGAAAATTGTTCTCCCAGTTTGCTGAACCATGATTTGCATGGTAAAAAAGGAGTGTATGTTATCACTGAATTTCTGACTCTGCCCTTCAGTCCTATGTCTGTGTCACTGTGACACAGTAGTAGTTACACAGCGTACTCTCAACTGAATTTCTGCTTTTTCTACCTCTCCATCTGACGACATTTCCTCTTTGCAGGATTGGTCTTGACCTGATCAATGGAAAACCTCGTGATAACAAGCAAGCCGGTGTCTTTGAACCCACCATGGTCAAAACTAAGAGCCTAAAGTTTGCAACAGAAGCTGCAATTACTATTCTTCGAATTGATGATCTTATTAAACTGCACCCTGAGACGAAAGAAGAGAGAGGGTGCTATGAGGATGCAGTTCAGTCTGGAGCACTTGAAGAATAACTTAGGCTTTATTTATGTTTGTTTCACTTACACTTCCCACTCTTATAACTAAAATGTTAATAAAACAGGTGGTTGAATGTTGCTGCTATTTTCTTGTGAACAAACTAATTTTTGAAAGCAAGGTTGATCCTTGCACTGAGAACTTAAGTTCTAGTGTGTGTTAACATCCAGTCTCCAACAAGGCAGTGATTGAGTGGCAGAAAGTAATGGTGTAAGCTTATTTAATTTTAGGCAAAACAGACAACTCTTAGCTCCATTATTAAAAGTTTATTAGTAAAATGTTTCAAAGCTAGTTAACATTAGCTGTTCATTCATTCTCACTTGTGTTCATCTCTCAACGCACATGGCAATTCCCATTCCTCCTCCAATACAGAGAGCAGCAACACCACGTTTTCCACCAGTTCGTTCCAGTGCATGTAGAAGAGTTACAAGGATGCGACAACCAGAGGCGCCAAGAGGGTGGCCAAGAGCAATAGCTCCGCCTTGGATATTAATCTTAGAAAAAAAAGAAAAGCCAATATAGATGGTCAGGGTCAAGTTAAGAACATTTAGCTAGCTTAGCTGACTTTAAACAGGAATGACTTAGCTGGATCTAGCCCTTGATTATGCGTGACCCTGAAACAACAAACACCATTTCACAGAGAAAGTGAACATGGGTGCAACAGCTGTTAATCAGTATTTCTTCTGAAAGGAACCCATCATTGCCCTCTGAAGATAACTGAGGTTAATTCAGGGTTGGCTTTTTGCCATCACTGGAATAATACCATGGCACAAACCAATTCCAGCAGCAAGTTCAAATTGTGAACTTATTACAAGCAGTTGCCTAGATTTGCATAAAAATCCACTGCAACAAAAGTTGTAATCTGTTCAGCTGGGAAACTGCCTGCTAGCAAAGCCAGCTGATGGCATAGCAGTGTGAGGAAATGCCTGCTGGGGCTCCTGTCCTCTTTGCTTACAAGAAAAGTGCTTGTAAGAGGGCCATGCTTGCTAATACAGTCCAGATGCACAGAATGGAACAAGTTTGAATTACAGGAGGCAAACTGATTCTAGCCTACAACTATATTCATTACCTTTTCTAGATTTACTTTCAATTCTTTTGCTATTGCAACAGATAGTGATGCAAAGGCTTCATTAATTTCAAACAGGTCAACTTGTTCTAGAGTCCAGCTGGCTTTATCAATCTGAAAAAAAAACACAAATAGGAGCTTATTATCTTTTAAAGTTTTTCTTAGCATCAGAGAAATATTTTAATAAGATTTAAATTGGGTAATTTAAAGCTACCACTTCTAAAAAGTTCAAGGAAACCAATTTTTTTATAGCCAGGGCTGACAATGGAATTTTTGCAGACAGACAAAATTTCAGTGTCAGCAAAAGCCAGTGTAACATGCTGGCTGCTCATAAAAATCCTGACTAATTTCACTCATAGTGGTGGGGTAATTGTGGGAATCAAACTGTTCATGGTGCCCTTACTAGAACAAGCACTAGATTCAAAAGTAGGCTTTATCAGAATAAAAGCAAGTTTTTCAGGACACAGTCTGACTATTATAGAGGTTCCCTACTGAATAAAGACTTCTATACAGGAAATAGTGAGGTGTTGACCATTAGTGTCATGCATAATTTGTACAGTCCTACCTTGAAGTCATAAGTTCCATTTGAAGGAAGTTCTTCACAGGCAACTATTTTGGACCATGTTTTGGCTCATGTTTTCACTTGAGAAACTTGTGATGCAGTTGCCTGCTCTGGTACAGGCTTAGGCATGTTTCAAATGTGTACGTTTTTACTTCCACACTGTTTCTAACAGCAGTACTTTCTCAGCAGAATCATCTGCAGCAATGTTTCACAACCTAGGCTAGCCAGATAGGTACACCTCCAAGGCTACAGGCAGTATGGAAACTTCTCCTTCTGGGAGAGGGTTAAAATACAGTTATGTCATAACACTAAAATGTATAATCTAGTCTTTCAATATTTAGTGCTACTGTAAAAATCTGAAGAGATGAACAGATATTGAGGATGTGAAGTATTTGATAACACACATTACGAAGTTTACATTAAGAAGCACTGTGCCTTTTTTCAGAGTACCTACACAATTATAGGTACTCTTAAATACAGCTTGTCTGTACTACAATTTAAACTAAAACTGTGTATTGTGTATGCATTTACAGCATTTTTGATTTAAAAGAACAGTTTAAAATCTGATAAGAAAAAGCTTCAGCATTACAGTTCTGAATTTCTTGTCAAAAGCCACAGAGCTTGGGTGAGTTCAAGTTAGGCTTCTGTGTTGCCAGGAGGTGAACAAAATAAGGCCTTTATGCAATATTAAAAAAACTAAGAAGGAATACTAAAGCAAATCTGTTGTTAGCTGTACAAGAGCTCTTTTCATGCTCAATTTCATAGCTCAGTTTTAAGAAATAATCAACTGGGGTTGCCACAGGCTGCATCTTTATTAGCAAGCAGTGTGGTACCATCAGGGCTGCTCACTGGGGTGTTCTATTTGAGAACCTTGTCCTGTAGACTGAACCCTGAGCACATCAGTGGGTGCAGCAGTAGTCTGAGCACATCAGATGTGGTTCTGAGTGCATGTTGTTGCATTTGACCTGAAAGGAATCCAGTTTGTATGCTCCAACCTTTTCACTGAAAGGACAAACTGAAACGCAAAGGGCACCATCCCATTGCAGATGCACTGACTGGCCCTTCTCAGTGTTGTGCTGTCACAAATACAATCAGACAATGATCTGAAAATTAACCTGGCCAGACACATTATCAGAACCATATCGTGACAGGACCGAATCATCACTAGGCTAGTACACACATCCCTGAAATTTGACCTTTAGCCTCCAAGGTTGTCTATGTGCCCTTCCACAAACCTGACTAGTTTATGCCCTAAACTCCATTTGGACACCTATACATTTGGGTTTTTTTCCAACAAGTAGGAACTAGCCTGGTGGCACTAGAAATCTTCATCTTACATGCTCTTCACTATTTTGAGTCTTGTTTTCACTTAGTTTATTTTTTCTACTTAGTTTATTTTTTCT